>JAOEHY010030762.1:48872-116257 GCA_025447955.1 Psilopsiagon aurifrons | reverse complement strand
AAATGAAAAGCATTATCCCAAGAAAGGGGATTTTTTTGTCATCTGTGGACACTTGCATGGAAGAGCAGAGCTGATGGGCAGCTCCTGCGATCTTTGTGATTAAGATGGTGCCTCAGGATATTACTCTCCCCCCCCCCCCCAACATGAATGAAAAATACAAAGTCCTGTGCAGTGTCTGGGGGTTTTGTAATTATTAATTTAGTTGACAGAATCTTGAAAAAATGATTGGACTTTTTAAAGGATAGAGATCGTTGAACTCTGCAGGTCTGTGCAGTGCTATATGATCTGTTCATGCATAAATCAGACTGGATTGAATAGTCCTGTCTAGGCTTATGATCTGAATCTCTGTAAGGACTGGTTTCTCAGCTTGAGATAATTTCTTAATTGATGGAACGTTACTTGGTTATTATTGCAAAAAATGACATCTTCAGTATTTTCTACATTACTTCAAGTCAGAGTTGTTAAAATACGGATTGTTAAATGCTGAAAACAGCCTTAGGTGAAGCAGATTACCTTACACTTGCCTTTGGTGAACAGTGTACAGGCGTTGAGAATGTTTGGGTGTTTTTTTATTCTACAGATGGACTTGGTTCAGCAAGGCAGAGGCATTTTCATGCTTTTTTACTATAGTGAAGGCAGCACTTTTTCAGCAGTGCAAGGTTTTCTCAGTTTTTTCACCACAGAAATTTGTGCTTTCTACCAGTTCCCTGTAAAATTACAGTTAAAACATGTCACCAGTATGATGGCCCTTCATTTTCCATTCTCTGAGTATCACTGACAGTTTGTGTAGGCAGTTGCCATTGCAGTTTTTGCATTGGGACCTGTCTAAACTGTGTTACACCTACTGTGCTGCCCTAAGATTATCTCATGGTACCTTCTGCACGCATACAGCTCATTTGGTCAACAGACTTCATCGCAGTTGCAATTTCTTCGGTTTGTGTAATGAATAATTTAATAGAAGACTAGCAGAACTGTGCTATATTTAGTGTTCATTACCGTACATGTTCCCTCTAATCCTTTTAAAAATATGTTCTTGCAGCCTATTTGTACTCCTCTCTGAGCATATTGTTAGTAGTTTTGATTTCAGTAATCCTTTGTGGCAAGAAATAAATTGAGCAGTAGGACGTTTATGTGGTATGAAAGCTTCTTTTTGGTTGCTCATTCTCACTGACTTTTCTGACATGAAGGGAGCAAGGCTTATGTCTACCAGCTGTCTTGCTGCTGCTTCCTTTAGTTAGCACTGATTTCATAAATCTGGGTCTTTGAAACATATTTTCTGAAAGTGTGCATTTGAAGTACATTTCCTAGTATTTAAAGAGTTTCATTATATGAAACTACAGATTCTCTTGCCCCTCACTGTTGTGGTTTTTTTAATGTCCAGTTGTCTTTTTAATCTTTCATAACTTGTTACACCTGTATTATCAACATTCATGTAGTGTGAAAGAAGAATTCCGCTCAGCAATGGTATGATGCTCTGGGTAGCATGCTTGGACTCACTGCATCTGTGAAACCCATGGTGTTCAATGAAACAGCCAAGTACATTTAACAGAATTATGCAGCGAGATAAAAGCTTGGTACGTGGTAGCTGGTATGAAAAGTGTTTCCATTCTCTCCTCATCCTGTCAGCAGAAGTGATGGATGATGAAGCTGACATTGTCATCGCTTGCTCAGAGTGAACATTCCTGTGAGGTTAACTGACTTGCAGTGCAAAAGCTTGCACATCTGAATCATCATTGAAGGCAGTCAGCAGAAACAGGAAAGACAATGTCAATTAAACTTGATTGATACCTGGAAGCTTCAGATGAAGCCCTGAGGCCTAGAGCTTGCTGGTTTTCAGCTTATGTTGGTTTAGTCTTATTTTAGGACTTTTGACACACATCAGAAAAGGATTAAGCCATCTCTGTGGTTTGGCCACCTCTACTTAAGAGCTATAAAGATAATTAGTCTTCAGCCTGTGTATTCTCTAAGATGATCCTGCAGTGCTTATTGTGTGATTGAGATTGACAAGAGTGATATACTGTGTAATGGCCAAGTGTTCATATCCCTTCTTTTTGCACAGCTATAAAGAGATACATATTTTTTGTGTGGTGTTTAGATTCCAGTGCTTCTGTCCACTTTGATTTTATTACATGGAAGATTTGCTAAAACTGTGATCCAATCTTAAACCCTGCACGTATATTGTAAATCTGGTAACCACAGCACCTTTTGTGCTGGGAAAGGGCTGTTGATGTTGCCCTAGATCCCCCTGGATTGTTTGTTTCCAGATGTACTGCATTGTCTTTTGCCGTCATCTTTGTAAATTACTTAACAAGCATACCAAGTTACCAAAATCTGATCAAGAAAGAATTAGCAGTGGTGTTACAATATTGATGTATACCAAGGCTATTAAAGGGATGTGTCACAGCTGCAAGTTCTTGAGCACCGCCTTTGTGATGGATGATAAATTCATTTTATAGACTTAATTACATTGCTTTTTGTTGCTGAATATCTTCAGGTTATTTTGCCTTTCCCCTCACCCCAGTTTACTTTATGTAATTGGGCAGTAGATTAACAAGTACATGAGCTATAATATGCTGTAATAAATATTTTCTTATGAATACTGTATTTAGTGAGATCATTATTATGCTGTTTGGACCTTTATTGTATTAAACAGACTATAAGAAATTTCAGAAGTCTCATGAATACCTAAATAGAAGTTTCCGCTTCAGTAAACGTTTTGAGACAAGTCATATATCAGTAGAAGAAAGTGAATTCCTCATATGCATTTATAATGGTAATCAGTGAGCAGGTTGCACTGTTATTGATTATGTTTAATCTTTTTTTCTTTTTCCAGTTGCCCATATTTGTCAGAGAAGATTACACCTGCTATACCTGCAGTTGGTGGGATTCTTTTCTTTTTCGTGATGGGGACCCTGCTGCGCACTAGTTTCAGTGATCCTGGTGTCCTCCCACGTGCAACACCAGATGAAGCAGCAGATCTAGAGAGACAAATAGGTAACACTGAAGGTCTGTTGTCTCTTCACTTTCCTCCCGAGGGTGCATGTACTGTGTGAAGGCAGTGTGCTGCTCTGCTCATGGGAGGAGTTACTCCTATCTTGCCCTTTGTTCAGGAATTGTAATGTCTGATGACATCGCAGTGATTCCTGTGAAAAGATGGTTGATCAGTTCTTCATCAACAAAGATAGTAAACAACATCCTGGCCTTGAAGAATCAGTTATTACTATAAATACTTTTCAGCAAGTCCATTAGAAGTCTCTGTAGTGCACAAGAGAATACTTCCTCAAGCAGTTTTGGCAAGAAAACTGATATTGCGAAAGTTTTACAGTTTTGCCTCTTTTAATGTAATGTACCCTCGGAGTTTATCTGTATTTAATTATGTTGTTATTCATATTGTGAAAAAGTCAGATAAGTCTCTGTGTTAATACACAGTCTTGTAAGTTGATGCAGTCTTGGGAAGATTTTTGTTCAGTAAAAGTAATAAAATGTTACTATTTTTATTTGAATAAAGCCAGCACAATTAAAGGAGAGTGAACTTGATTTTAATCAGCTCCACTTATCAAGAGAATTGTTAACTAAATTCTAATTGTGGAATTTCTACAGCTACAGACATGCTGAATAGCTTAAGTGTGCTACCTGGATAAGAAAACACAGGATGAGTTTGCAAAACTGCTTCATAAACAGGGAGGTTTTTGCTTATTTTTATGTAAGCTACTAAAGCTTACTAAGGGCTACTACATCTACTTTAGTATGGGAGTCAGTAGAAATCCTGTTTCTGAAGCAGTTTCAGGGGAACACTCATATAGTTGAAAAGACAGATAACAGGTTTATGCAGTTGCAGGAGAAATACCTGCAGTGTCCTTGATGTTTAATATTACTGTAGTACAGTCTTAGGTTTTGTTTACTGTAACGAATAATTTAATGCAGTAGGAGCAAAAGCTGTTGTTGTAGGTGCTTCTGCATTTATAGAGTGTGAATTTGAGCAGTTAACTTCAGACTAGGTTTCTTCCAGTTCTCTAGATTATATGTCCTCCGCAGAGGACTAGTGAAAATGTCTGAGGGGCAAAGTCATTGATTTAGACTAACACCATATTATGGTGTACACATGTTCCTCAGAAAGCAAATGTAGTTTGTACACACCAAAATCACCCTGTGAACCATGCCCAAGTAAGTGGGAATGATACAAGAATTCATGTCAAAATAGCAAAATGTTAACAGCAGTAAGACCTCTTACTACATAGCTGTCAAGAGACTGGAAGCACGTCATGCAGCTATATCTTCCATTTAAGAGATCTGTTGGACAAAGAAATATTGATAAGGTAGTGTAAAAAAGGTAGTTATTTGTATTCACTCTTTTAGGCCTTAATAAGCATTTAGCAGAGGAAGGGTAACAAGTTTGGTTTGAAATATGTGCATACCTTAGCAGTTGGTTTAATCTAATGGTTTCATTGTGATTAAAAGTCTTGTCAGAAGGACTCAGTTTCAGAAAGCTGGTGTTGGAGGCAGTTTCATTTTCTGGAAGCACATATTATCTTTGATACAGCTCAAAAAAAGCAGCAGGACTTCAAAATACAGTGATGAGTTCATTGATCATCACTACAGTGAGATCATTTCTTTTCACCAGATTTGGAAGTTCCTGACCACAGGTGTTACACTGTGTTACGTGTTCAGCTAAAAAGGTGTCTGTAATAAGCATCATTTTGTGTCTTTTAAAGTGTTTGGGTTTGAGTTCTGAAGTAGAATCAATGCATTTGCAACATGCTACATTTAGTAGCTAGTTGTATTTGAGCTGTATGCTCTTTGTCTGGAGGTTTTGAGGCTTTTAGGAATGTATGACCATGGAACAGGGTCCTCAAACTTTTGTGGGAAGGAAATTTTATAGACCTGGTATAGCATTCCAAAACCAGCGTGTTCTGCTGGCGTTCACATTTCAGGAAGAGAACCTGCATTGCCTTTTTTACATTGTTTGGATTAATTGTGTATAGCTGGGAGTCAGCTGTCATTGCCATTACAGGAAGGTTACATTTAGTCAGGGCTTAGCTTTGGGCAAGGACCATACCGAACATAGTATACAGGGAAGAAAACTGTTAGATCCTGTATGACCCAGATAGTTCCATCCCAGATGAATGCATTTCAATTCATACATATTTCTTCTGTTTGCTTACTTTTGGATATGGCACTCTGGATTATTTAAAAAGGTAATCTTTAGTCGGCCTGCCCTTACATGCCACAAAGAAATTAAATATGAAGTGGAGAAGTGTTGTGAAGCCATATTCTCACTGCACTCTAAATAAACCCATGAAAAATGGATATGGAATGTTTTTTTACCAAGGAACAGGAATTCTCTTTGAATATAATGATTTCAGTCCTTGCTTGTGCAGTAGAATTCCTAATATTCGCAGAATCCAGATCTGTGAAAAACAAATGCCAAAGTTCAAATTTGTGTTGTAGGGAAAGCTAACAGATTTCTTAAGATAACTGATTGTAGAGCTCATTTTAGCTTTTGCCAGTGCTGTCACTGCAAACTCTTTTCGGAATTGAATACTGAGTATGTAACATGCTGCATAGAAGTGTGTAAGTTGCTATAGTGGGTAATGGTGTATTTTTCTTATAACTGGGAAGGAAAGGATGGAGAGTGGGGGAAAAACGCATCTCACAATTATCTGAGGAAATGTAGGAAAAGTTACAGTTTCCTTTCATTTCTCTTTTTTGCCCCCATCTCTTCTCCAAAAAGCTTTTTTTTCTGTAAGAATGATGTGTGGGAGGAGGATGGAATTCAGACAGGTATATCCCTTAGTGTTGCCAAAAAGGAATGCTCCTTTATTTCATGAAGTTGTGTTCCAATTTGTAAATAAATGATTGTTTAAAATGAGAGGTTTCCAGAGAGAGCAATCTCAAAATAGAGATTCCCATATAATTGTTTTATTACTCTTCTAGTTACTGTGGCAGCTCACCAGTATTCTGTTTTAATTGAGGGTTTTTTCAGTTTTACTAATGCAGTATTTAGGGAGCAGTGGACATTTTTTACCTGTTTCAGTACTGGAGATCCCAGTAAAATATCTTATGATTGGAAGGTAAATACATTTATTAGAGATTTGAAATCATAAGACTATCATTTTAATTGAATAACTTTTCGTAAGACTTACTTGAAGAACTTTGATTGCTGTTAAACCTTTACATTTCATAAGCCTGACATCATGACCTCTCCCAGCTATTTCACTCCAGCAGTCCCAGCACACCTATTTTTTTCTCCTCTTGTGAAGCACAATGTAGTCTAATTTGCCAGTCATCCACCTGGTCTTTGCTGTCCTAATGAATGATAAAGAACAGAATGTAATCTGTTTCCAAAGTGTAAAAGTAGGTCTTTATCATATGTGGTATGTGTTTCTTAAGAAACTTAATAAAAGAAGCAGTGCTTTCTAGCTAAAATAAAATATAAGTGATACTTTAGAAAGTTTAAATTAAGAAAATAGTGTTGTATGTTTTAGTTATTCTTTTGCAAATTTAGCATTTTAAAGTAGTTTAAAAATGAAAGCTTAACAATTGTTTAATGAGTACCGAGCTTGTTTTTTAATATTCACGTGTTTCTGCAGAACAACACACAAACCATTTTACTTATATGCATAGAACCACCCATTTCTATTAGTTGGTCTTCTGCCTTCTCTGAAAAACAGCGCTGTGTGGGATGCTGCTGTACCTAATCAGAAGTTCTCATTAGGAAAAGGCTGGACCACCATAGGAGTGCACTGTGTAGGAGTCTGCACTCATGAAGCATATTTAAACCAGCACTAGGAGAACAGAAGACATTTGTGTCCAATTCTGTTGACCAACCATCTTTCTTTCACTTCTTATATTAACAGATTTCTTTAAACCCGTTTTTGGCTAAAGATAGGATTTTGAAGTTGGTTAGAAGTAGAATTTACAGAAAAATCTTCAACCTTTTTACTGCTGGTAATCCATTTTGTTTCTTTTTCTCTGTAGTGAGATCAGTATTAATGATTGAGAGAACAATTTATTCCTACTATAATGTGGGATAATTGTAAAGAAAATCTGAAGCTTAAGTGTGTCTGAAGAAAAATGTATTTGCGGGAAGTTATCTTAGCTCTGGTTAAAGTAAAGGATGTATTTGTTGCTTCCCTTACTGTGAAGTTTGCCGAGTGAAAAAAAGGGTCATCAGTTTAGATAGAGGGTTAGTTATGGTGTTTTGAATTGTGCAACTGGTTGCTTTTAGATCAGCCACAGGAAAATCATAGTTCTAATTCCTTAAACTGGTTGAAAATTAATAAAATAAAATCTATAAACACTGGGAGGCTTTCGCACCTGCATTTGAAAAGGGACAGAGAGGAGGTTAAGATGCTGAAAAGATTAGTAACATCCATCTAGGTACTGTCCTATGTTCCTTATCATCTCTGTAAGTACTTTTCAAATTCTGAGTTCATTTCTTTGAATTTATTGAGTCTCGTAGGCAGAAAATGAAATTAAAATCCATTACTGAAGCTGCTACTGAAATTTACTTGCTGATTATCTACCAGTAATAATGGCAGTGCAGTTGGGGGAAACAATTTTCAGAACAAAAACTAGGATCACTTAATCTTTTTATGTAAAACAGGTGGTCTTTCTAATGGGAATTTACCTTTTCAGTAATTATGTATAAAGATGGTAATGATGATGGTCTGCTAAATCATATTGCAAGTGAGATTTTTGAAGAGTGCTTATTAGGATTTAGTTATCTTGCTATGACAGTTTTTTCACCACTGTATCCAGCTACTTGGTGAAATCTTGAGTGTTCTGTGTATCATGTTTTAAATACACCTTTAGTCAAGGATTTTCCCCAATTTAACCTCAGCAAACAAATTCCTCAGTTTTGGAAATGAATGTGGTGTAATAATCTCTCTATAGAGTGTAAGATGTGCAGTTTAATTCTCTATTTTTGTAGAATGGCAGACGTATAAACAGGCTACAAATTAACTGTCTGTGTTCTTGGCTCCATTTGAAGGATAAGGTGTTTTGAACACCTGCTAATTGGCATTGAAAGTGGCTTAGATACATTATTTTCATAATCCAGAGGTTATAAAGACACACACACAAAAATAATCAAAAGGAGCAGTGAAGTTGTTCTTTGGGTAATAACCTAGACAGGCAAGGCATAAGGCAGCGCTGTAAGAATGTACCTCTGGTTATTGTGGCCTTGATGCAAGAAGTTACTACAGTTTGTTCTGAAAAGTTGTTTGGGTTTTGGTTTGTATTTCTGGAGAATCCTGTGCTTTCTGGTGTATAGAGTCCATTCTGGGCTCTTTTCTGCGTCTTATTTGCATTGCGTGCTAGGCACATACATCCTATGTTCTGCCCTGTCTTTCCTCTACTTCTGTTCAGTCCTGCCTCCATGGCTCTTACCTGGATCCTGCTTGGTTGTATCTTTTGTTGACTGTCACTCTGTCCTCTTTTTCTGATCCTTCCTTCTACTCTGCTGTTTACTCACCTTGTGTTTCTGTGATGGATTTACTCAAAGCTTTTCCTTTCTCTGAGTTGGGCAGCTGCCATCTCTTTCTTGTGGAAGTGGTAGGAGGTAGAGTCAGATTCCTTGACTCTTGATTCTTTGCAGTGCTTGACTTCAGCAGTCTCCAGGAAACCCAATTCTGCAGGAATGTGTCATCCCTGGTTTCTCTGCAGTGGAGTGTTCATAACCTTTTCATAAACAGGTTAATCTGTGCTCTGAGGTAAAGAAATATGGAAATTGACTCTATAGCTTTTAACAAGATGCTGCTGAGGATAGCTAAGCTATGACAATGCCAACACCCTGCCCATGTTTTTTCTACCAAAGTTTGTTCAGAAAAAGTTGCATCCTAAGCTCAAGGCTACAGCATGTGCTAGATTTCAGCTCTTTCTTCAAATTTGTCTATTATGATAAAGGTGTTAAAATGTTTATAATTCATCTTGAGTTCAGAAGTGGTTGAATCATCTTGCTTAAGCATCTGAAAACCAGAAATTGGTATCTTAGGAAAATTCTCCCAAAAAAACAAATGCTTGATTGAGTGCAATAATCCTGGTGATACCTCCATAAAATGCCAGCCTCCAAGTCTCATCTAAGTAGCACCTCCCCTTTATTTTCAATGTAATAATTTGAGAAATCTAAGTGGAGTTTATTGTCACATTGGAAAGTTACTATACTGTGCTGTAGCTCCATTAAGTACTTGGGGTGACTTTCTTATAGCAGTTCAGGTACCCTGGTCCTGCAAGAATATGGATTGTGTGTTTGAGGGTTTTGTAGTAGGGTAGTGAAAATGCTGGAGCCCTGTCTACTGCGTGAACATCTAACACTGCTAGAGAAGTTATAAAATGCGTCCAAGCAGAGAGGATGGAGGGCAATCCCATTAGTGGGAAATTTTTAACTTTTTGTAAAGTAGCTTGCATTACTACATCAATAATGGATTAGAAGAGGAAAGTATAAAAAGTAGTGTTTAAATGGAGGTTCATTTGGGGAAGGTGGTTCTATAAAGGTTAATCTTAATATGCCTTAAAGGGAATGCATATATTACAAGATTTATCTGCGTTAGAACCCAAGTATGAGCACTCCAAGTGAAGGCTAATTACAGTATGAAAAAATCACTGAAACGCCAGGATATGTTTAGCACATTCAGGTTAGATAAATCTGATTAAATCCAAGCACATTTGACCTTACCTTGTTGCTTTGTTTAAAAAAAAAGAATTGTTAATAAACATAAAGACTGGGATTTCAGGTTTGATCATGCAGTGTAGGATTATGGGTGAAATTTTGACTCCATGGAAAGTCAGCAAGGCTGTTGACGTTAATTTCACTTTCATTAGCTTTCATCCTTGGATTTTGAGATTAATTTTCCTCAGAGAGCTGGGATTTGCTGTCTCCCTGTGAACTTGAACTTCCCTGCAAATGTTCGGAAGGAAATCCTCTTAGAAAACCAATGTTGTAAGTATAATGGTCTGGCCGGTAGTCTCCCTTTTTTTGCCAGAGAAGAGGGAAGTTGCCTTTGAGAATTTGCCAGAGCCTATTTTAAAATAAAATAAATACAGTTCTCTTTTTGAACATCTTAAAAAGTGGGAAAATACTTGTTTTAGTCATTGCGCATTTTGGATGCATAAATAATTGATTAGGAAAAAGAGCTTTTTTCTCCTAAACAATTCACCTTGACTGGTTTAAGTAGTTTTGTTTCAATGATCAAGTACATATTCAGGAATAATAAGATTTTGTAAAAGAATATGTGAAAAATTACTGGTTTAGGAAATTTTAGGAAATTCAATAGTTCAATGGTTGTTGTAGTACAGAAAGCTACATGTATAGAAAATTCAGGCTTTGTCTGCATTTTTTACAATTATGCACCTGAGTATGAGTATCAATTGGCCATCATTGGTTTATTAATGAATGTTATACATTCACGTGCTAAATGCTTTTTTTGATAAATAGCTAATTGGTACTAATGACCTACATTTTTGTTTGCAATGTAAGTCTATTTTGACCAGGCTATTGTCAGAAAAGTGATGAACAGTGTGCTTTATAAAGCCCATGAATTTATAGAAGGGCTAAGAATATTACAAGCCTACTGGGGATGTTATCACCCAAGTACAGTGTATTGTAATATATGTATCTTTTTCTGTGGTAGTGACTAATATCAGCTATAGAGGATTTTTGGTAACAAAAACTTACTATGGTGACTTTCTTCCCTAAAATGTATTGTCTTTCGTAGATCTGTACAAGTTAATTTATTTCAGCATTTCATGCAGCCTATGATAATTTGTTTTACAGAAAATAAGTTTTCACTGCAAAAAGGGAGGCTTTTCTAAATGTAATCTCTGGATGATGAGAGATTCCTCCCCATTTTCTGGATTTAGGAATCATGCATGTCTCTGTAAAGCCTTAAACAGTGTAAGCACAGTTCTGCTGTGCCCTTCAAAGAACATCTTTTCAGCTTAGTGCTGAATTAGAATTAAAGAATCAAAAAATACCCAAATCAAACAGATGTGTCGTGAGGACAAATAAACTGTTATGCAAGTAAATAAAAAAATACGGTTTTTACTATAACCTGAAGAAATTATTTCTGTTGACCTCATCAAATTCATGTACCTGCTGGAGTGCTTTAAACTCACAATCATTAAATTAATGAGTTTTTTTTAAATAACATAACTATAAAAAACAACAAAAAAGGAAACTCAAGATAATGCCCATGTTGCACATGAAATAAACTTTATTGTCTAGTTGTGCTTCAGCATGTTAATACTCTAGTAGCTTGTAATGCAATGCTTACTTAATCAAAAGTACTGTCAAGTAGTATTGGCCTTGAGGTCAAAATCAGTAACAGGGGTTGTTACAGGAGCCATATAGTAATCTTTGCTTCCGCATGTAGACCATAGGACCTTTTTCAGCATTGGAGGAACATTGCAGGAGGTAATTTAGATACAACACAAGCAAATGCCTCTAGCTCATCAGGGTCTGGTAGGCTACTTCTAAGCTTCTGTTTCTTCAGTATTCACTATTTTGTTCTCGTAAGAGACATTCAGGAACTTCAAATGCTGACTCCACCATTCTCAGCTATTGCTCCCCTCCTTCCCACCCTCTTCTCAAGACTTTTCTGAAGTCCAGTTGTTTCAGTGTTCATGTTTACAGTGGTGTCCCACAAATACTTTTACTGATGCATATATATGAAGTGGTGAGCATGTTGCAAATGGGAATTTCTTAAGCTAGATTTGCTGCCAAATCTAGCAAAGTGTTTAATGACACCTTTTCTGGCACAGCTATGTTACTGCTGATTTGAATACCTTAAGAGGTAGGAGGCTTTCTAGTTGCCCCCTTGGAAAATGTGTAGTTTGTAGGCTGTGTAAACGTATCTGCAGACCTGTCAGAAATTGTGAGTGATACTTCCAACAATTTGAGCTCAAATGCAAGTCATAGATCTTTTAGTAACCTGTCATTACAGCTCCAAATTTGTCCAATGTGAAAGTGAGGGGGACAATTTGATACACAGTTGTGCAGGTGACTGTGACTTCGAAATGTAGTTTCATTCATATATTGGAAAATTACTTATTTTGCTTCCCCATTGTTCTTGCTGTTCAGCCTGTCCAAGAGTAAAATTTAGGGTGTTGGAGTTTTTTTTCACTTCTGTGTTTTGATTTGATTGCAATTACACAACAAACTTGGGAAAAGGTACCACTTTTACATGTTCAGCGTTCAGAGTATAGCTCAGCTTGCACATATTTTAAGGACAAAATTGAACTTCAGTGATTCAGCCTAACCAGTCCTTTAGTTGCTGGATAATATGAGTGCTGATATTCTAAAATAAAGCAAAAATAAGCTAACAAACAAAACTCAAAACCCCACCACTTGCACCAAATGAGATAGTTGGAAACTATTTTTATGCAACAAACCTTGAGCTATGTAAAAGTAACACTGGGAGTTAGATTTTCAAACTTTGAAGCAGCAGGAGCTGTGAAATACTATTCTGAATATGCTCCATTTTATCACAGTGTTCTAAGAGATCTCAAAGTGATGACTGATCTTATTTCTACCAAATGGCAAGGTCTAATGACAGATCTGCTGTTGCTCAAGTAAATGTGCAGATTCTGTGTTAGGTTGTTGAATTTCTGCATCACTTCTAGAGAGTCTTTTTGTTATTATAGGCATTCTAAAAAAATTAATTAAAATCCTAAAGATAATTTGTTCAAGTTTTACCATCCTGCTACAGGAGTCATAGTTCTTAATGTGTTCTCCATGAACTATTGGGAGTGTGAAAGTACAAGAACTTTGTGATCAAGGTTGATGTCAGCATTTGAGAATTGGGTTGGGTGATTTCTTTAATTCAAATTGATTGGCTACGGATACTATTTGTAATTAACTGTATTTTTGCTACGTATTATTTTAGGAGAATATGAATGGGGAAAAAAGTTGTTTATTTGAAGTGTGTTGATATCAATTTAAAACTTACTTTATGTTGCCATCCAAGACAGTTCTGTGCAAACACCAAATCTCATGTGAAAAATGTAATGCGTTCTATTTCCATGTTTAGATATTGCAAATGGCTCCAGTTCAGGAGGATATCGCCCCCCTCCCCGAACAAAAGAAGTGATCATCAATGGACAGACAGTGAAATTAAAATACTGTTTTACTTGCAAGATTTTCCGCCCACCTCGTGCCTCACATTGCAGCCTTTGTGATAACTGCGTAGGTGAGTAAAAAAGAAAGATATGGCATATGTTCAATTTAGTAGCTTATATATTGTTATGAATACTGTTGATATGAGAGAGAAAGAGTTAGTGACAAGATTACTCAAGAGGTTACTTGCTGTGTTCATCCTTCTTTCCTATAAGCTCTGTTAAATGTTAAGATTTTTAGAGGAGTTGGAAGATTTGGCCTAACAGATGGTTGTTGCTAATCTAACGAAGAATATCTTCTGGTGCATACATCTTTCCTAACCTCTTCCAGACAAAGAATATACCCAATTCAAATAGAGCTGTATAGTATGTATGGTGAACTTTCCAGTGCAGAGAGCAAAGCCTTATGAGAGTCTTTAGAGTTGTTTCCTTCACCAAACTACACTGAGGGCAAGGAAATGTTGGGGTTTTTTTCACTTCATTACAGGCTATGTGACATAGTTCAAATTGTTAGAGCTTGCACTGTGACCAGAATACATACGGTAGGTGATTCTTACCTGTGAGCAGTTTTAAGACTAGAAATCTGAAAGTCAGAATTCATAAGAAATAGCTGGGCAAACATGCTATTTTGAGAGTAAGTAGATGTTGTCAAGACCTAAGGATATTCTGTAATGATAGGTTGGATTTTTTTCCTCTGAACATCTTGTCTTTTTTCATTACTCTCTTCTTTGGAGGGCAGACAAGGTGATTAAGATATGCTTGGATTTAAAAGCAAACCCAAAAAACACCACCAATCAAATCTGAGTAGTTTCTAGTTAATTAAATCACATTTAGAGTTTAGTGCAGCTGATTAGCACACTGTTGAGCCTGGATCTTACGCATTCAAGAAAATAATGTAGAAAGATGTCTCCAGCTGAGAAATGTAATTGCAGCATTCAGCAGCATTATTTTTAGATATAAAGCAGTCATTGGAAGAATTACAGTTTCATGTTTAGATGATATTCATTTAGGGAGTACACTTACATCAGAATGAGGTTAGCCTTTTGGCCCTATACAATTGATTGGTATCTGTAGATGGTTCCTTCAGGAAATAAATTTTTCTGATGTGCTAAAATTCAGTAAGTGTTGTAAAAGCTGTTGAGCTTGGCAAATAGGGATGTTTAGGAATTGCAGTTGACACATTTGCAGAAAAATATTTTATCAGACATGTAGCCTGGACATACAAGTGTTGTTTTGCTCAGCAAACCTGATAGTATGAAAATGAGGTGGTTGACCAGTGCAGTAAATAAAAGTTGAAGACTGTTGTCTTTACTGAAAGTACATAAATAAGAGCAACTCCCCCCCCACATCCTGAAGCTTATTTTAAGATAATGTTTCAGGGGTTTTAATAAATTGATATGAAGGATTTTGTTACAGGTTATTCTGTAATCTGGTGGCGTCCTTGTCATACTAAATTTAGAAAACATACTCCATGAAACATAAAATTAGTGATGGCAGGGAAACAACTCAAACCTTGCTTTCTGATTATGTCTGTGCCCGAAGCAACAGATGTGAATTATAATGAATGTAGATCAAACAAGTCTGAGCAAATGACTCATGAGAGTGATAATTGTATCCAAGATTAGTCTTTTCTGCTCAAAAAATAGCTATGATCATTGTAATATTCTCTTGCACATTTTTTAATTTGAAGTTATTTGTGTAAAAAAAAAAAATCCATTCATTTATTGGAATGAATTTGCTGTGGTTTTTCTCCTCACCTCATTCTATAATAGGAATTACAGTCAGGGTGCATTGCATAGTATTTCTGTTTCCTGGCTCAGTACAGCTATTTGTCATGTAACTATTCAAGTCTTTCGAAGGAAAGAAGTGAAAGCTACAAGTACCTGCAGCTAATTTTCTGTGAAAAATAGATGTCAGGAATTTTGCTCTCATACTTGTGGAGAAGTAACAGGGCATACACTTAATCAGAATGTGTTACATAGTTTACCACCACTCTCAAGTTAGGATTATCTAAATTATGATGCTTTTATTTAATTTTAGTTTGAGAATAAATCTTCTAATAGCAGCGGGTGTTCTTGTGCCACTGTCATTTGCTAGTTCCTTACTGGTGTAACTAAACCATCACAAAAATATTCCTGCTTCGCACACGCACAGATACATAAGTAACTTAATATTGCAAATCACTACCAATGTGACTATGCGTTCCTTTCTACCACATAGTTCTGGAAGCTTTTGCTGCAGTTGTAAACTGTGTGTGATACAGGAATGAAGTCTTTCTTCAAACCAGCACTCACTACTTAGAAAAAACAGTATGCTATTTTTACCTAAAGGTGTTTTATGGTACTGGGCAAATGAATTCAGTGTTAAAAAGAGGTTCTTTCGTTCCGTATTTTCTATTCATGCTTTTCATTCTGTAAGGAATCCTTAGCAACAGTTTAAATATGTAAGTACAAAAATTACTCATTGTTGTTATTTTCCCTCTCAAATTAATCCTAACATTCTAGTTGTCCAGTAGGCATATCTGTTACTTATCTTGTTCATTTCCTCACTGTTTTTTTCATAAATGACGTATATTTAGTTAAAAAAATGAAGAAATAGCTTTTTGTTAAAAAAACAAACCACACCAAACTAATATGAGTTCTACCCATAATAATACTTTAGACTCCTTTAGCTTTACAATGTGTTCATAATAGTATCCTGAAAAATCTAGATTTTTATACAAATGTAGTTGCATTTTTTGCATTTGTTGCATATTTGATCAAGTAAGTGTTCCCTGAGACAGATACTTTGGGTGTATTCCTGACATGCTTCCTTTCAACTGCCTTAGTGATTGGCAGTTGGAAATTAGCCCTTCAAAGGTTTTCTGGGTACCATTATGTTGCTTAAAAATTATAATTGAATTTAAAATAATGTACACATAATCACAAGAGATAAAGAAAAGAATAACAACAGCAGACAAATTCTGGGCTCAGGCTTGTTATTGCGGGGTTTTGAAAAGAGGTTTTGATTGCACTGTGTGATGCTAGTAAGAAGCCATTGGTTGGCTTTGGTTCTGAAATGACCAAATTACTTCTAAATTTATTTATTTATCTATTTATGGTCATTTCAACACTAAAGCTGTGATTTCCTTTTTTTTTTTTTTTGGTTGGTTTTAATAAGTAACTTTTGTCTTTTTTTAGTTTAATTTCTACGATAAAAACATCTGACTATTTCCAAACAATCTATTTAAATATAGTACCAAATGACTAATGAGAAACAGTGAATAATAATTAACAAGCAGTAAATAAGCTTAGTCAAATAATCTGTCTAAAGCATTCCTGGTATTCACATGCCACAGTTTCGCTTATCAAGTGAAGTAACTGATACAGACTAAAACGAAAGTCCAGTATGATGGAAGAAGAGATCCATTTATAATAACCTAAAAGAATATGGTCATTTTATTTCTTTCAAAATCTGTATATCATAAATTTGTGTGTGACTGATGGATGAAAGTAGCTTCTCTCCTCCAGTTCGGCTATGTTTCTTTCAACACATGACTTTTTTCCAGAGGATTCAAAGCTCAGATTTTTGAAGTTGGATGTCACAACCTTAAAAAGCTTAGTTTGATTTTTCTGGATCACCGATGAACACGAGAATGGCATTCTAAGTTAGACCAAAGTTTCAGTTTGTGTAGTAGCCCATTTCCCACCCTGGCCAGAGAGGATCCCTGGTGAAGAATAGGAGAAGAAGGCAAGCACTCAAGGATGCTTTCTATTGAATATTCTTATTTACAGCATATGCCTTCTTGAACCCTGAGGGGACATGCCTTTTTTTTTTAATAGCCCTTGATAGATTTTAGTTGGCCGCCTTTGTACCTAATACAAACTTCTTTAGATTGGGAACCATAATGCCAGTAATGGTGAGGCACACATACCGTACTGGTATTTTATATGAACATTTTTGGTTTCTGTAGGAGATAGGATTCCTTTCACTCGTAAGTCTGGTTGCTTTTCTATAGATCCCAAGCGTGAGACCAAGTGTCAAGTTTTTAGCAGAAATTTTGTCAGAAAATAGTCTATATTGGAAGCCAATAGACACCCGTTTTCTTTTTAAGTCATTGCTTCTGTAAAGCACTTCTACCAGGCAATTGTAGGGTATTGTCTTTTGGTTTTGGTATTGATTGGACTACATTAATTCATTGTTTTGAACATACAATATGCTAGCACTCTTCTTTCATTATCTTATATCTCCCCTCTTGCTTTCAGTTCTTTTTCATGACCTTTGCCTACTTCTTTCCTTACATTTTCTGCAATGAGGAGAGTACAGTTTTCGTTTTGGGGCCTGATTTCTGAACCTGTTGAACCTTGATTAGGGATATGCAGAAGTGACTCTTTAGCTGAAGAGTTAAGACCACAAAGTTGGCTGCTATGTCCTTTTTTTCTTCTTTTTTTGTATATTTTTTTCCATGTTTTTACATGTGAGAAATGGCTTTGGCTCTTCTATTTGTGCTAACATTTTGGGCACCCAAGAAGCTGCTGAATGGAGTACGCAGCAGCACTTACAGAAGTGATATTTGTTTATGGTTGTGCCATCTGTATACTAGATATACGTTAGAAATTCAGGGAGCATGCCATGTTTGTCAAAGAGTTTTTAAGTCTACAGTGGTAAATATGGTAGAAAGTCTCTTTAAAAACTACAGTAGAATAATAGGTTACTTCATAGAGAGATTGCAGCTTTTGTATACTGGTCTGCATATAAAAAAATAAAGCAGAGATGATCATAATACCCAACTATGTAAATGATGTTGTAAGCTGCAGATGTCAGACAGTAGTTACTAAGAAAAATTAGGAACCTGAGACGAAAAATACTTGCTTTGGTGCAATACCAATTTGAAAGATGGTTAGGAATTCAAAGACTGATATAGAAGTGTGAATAAACCCCTGTGCTTTCATGTAGAAAAGAGAGGAACAAATCCATAAACCTTGTGGATGCTGATACATGGTAAGGATACTATGCGTTCACTAGAGACAAGTTGGGATTTTTAACTCTCTTTCTCTATGGTTGGGTGTGTCTCTGGCCCATGTTTGGTTCCCAGTGAGTGAAAGTATTGACAAGAATAGGTATTTAACTAGAGATAGTTAAGCACTGAGGTCCTTTGCTATGCACTCTTTCTACGAGTCAAAGACCAGTCATTCTAAACTGCTGCTACTGCCTTTGAAAATGTCACCATTAGTGACAAAGGGATTTGTTGTTAACATTTATTATTGGAGATAGCAGTGAAGTGGGCTATGTGACAATATAGTTTAATTACTGTGAGCTATCCTAGGGCAATGGGTGGATGATCTCCTAATGAATCAATTTCTATTTTTATTTCAAAAATTAAGCATGTTTATTTTCTTTTTGTGATTAACATTAGGCTGCTACTGTTTAAGCTGGTGAGCATGGAAAAAGCTGACATTGCAACTGATTTGCTTAAATAAACCCCACCCAAATATCTGAACTGTCTAGGACAGTATTTAAATTAGTTTTAGAGTGAAATATTTGTTGAGTAGCCCTTGTGTTTATGTTTCTGATTGGCCTTTTGTTGTAGATATCCTTGCACATTATTAATTCATTTAATTAATATAGGCCCATCTTTCCCAATGTACATCTCTATTTCAGTTTACATCACCTTGTAGATTAGTGTAGTGACCAGAATGTAATCTGGAGTAAACCTTTGGTCAGTATTTCTTTAAAGTAAATTTGATGCTAGAAGGCTCTTTCTGTACAATTTGGGTTTTTTGGGGTGTTTTGATTTGGGATCAGACTGCACAAGTACTGAAGTGTGGCGATTTAAAGGATCCGTTGTGCATTGTCCGTAGCAGATGTTCTAAAATAACATCAGCATGCATATAAATGTAACTTGCAATCAGTCTTTTGTTACTCAGCCTCTTTTTCATGTAAGTTTCTACTCTGATTTCATTCCACAAAAGTAACAGCAAAGGCATTTTCAGGGGAATGTCTGTCACACAGTAGAATGTCTAAGTTAAATTGGTCCATGCATTTGACTGCTGTTGGCAATTGATGGCAAGTCCCATCAGTGGCTTTTTAAAATATGATTAAATAAATAATTTTCTGAGGAGTGATGACTTAAGTCGGTAGAACTGAACATCTGAGCTAAGGATCAGTTTTGTGAAGTTTGCTGTGAGTTGGAACTGAACATCTGAGCTAAGGAAAGGTTTTGTGAAGTTTGCCGCAAATATCAGATACAAGATTTTTTACTAATTAAGTCAAATTATTAGACATTCGGAAGTGACTGTAAGGGATTTAATGCTATAGTTATATTGGCTTTTGCACACGTGTGCATGACTCAGCAGGCTGTTGGGATTGGACTGATGTACCTTAGAAGAAAAGAAATATTTTTTTGTAATAAAATGTGTTCCTTGTTTGGACTTTAAAAACCTCATTTGTTTGCCTAAAAATTTTAAGAATAACCAGATTCTGAAAGTGCCATTTGTCATACAATATGTCAGATCAAGAAGCCTGAATAGATGTGATCATATCATGACATCATAGTCCTACAAAAAGCTGTAATTGTCATCATTACAAATCCATGCAGATGTGTCGGTATCTCTACATAATTGTTCAGTGTGCATCCACGACAATGGACTCTGTAGTCCTATGTTGTACTGCTACTATCAAAAGTGATTTTGAGTAATGCTGGCCCAGTTGGTTGAGCTGTAATGTGATTTTTTTGACAAACACAAGATTTGAATAGCAGGCTCTTCTCTCTTTCCAGTCCTGGGATGCATGTTTGCATGTGTTCAGTAAAGGTGGTAGCATTCAGTGAATGCCTTAGGTTTGTGTCTTTCTTTACCCTACAATGCTTTTAGTTCAGTGGGATGGAAAAATTAGTAAGTGAATTCTAACCTGTGCTTATTGGAGTCTGCAAGTAGTTTGACCTAGATATTTTTGCACCAATACACTTTTTGTCTTTGAGACCTGCATTCACATTGCGCTTCAGAAAAATGTACTTTGGTGTGCAGTGATGCAGTGGAGCGTAGGAAGAAGGAAGCAGTTCATAAATAATAACAAATGTTTCTGAGATCACAGTGTGAACAGGTGGGAGAAGCTGTAAGCTGAAGGGCCAGGCTGGCCTAAAAATGTTCCGTGTAAAAATGCTTTTTTGTTCGCTGGTAAATTATAAAGCTTTTACTAAATGTTTTGAAAGAATAGAGGAAACATTGGGGTCATTTTGTCTGTGGTTTCCTGGAGCATAGTGATTGAAAAAATGGAAGCTGAACATTTAAGGATTTAAGAGTCTACATGCTGTGCTGTGGAAAAGTAGAGGTTTGACTCTTTCATTCTGGGCAGAAAGGAACATACTTTGGTTTGGCTTCTGAAGCAGGTACTATAAACGCTCCATGTATAAGAACTTGGCTTATTAAAATGGGAAATGTTCTCTTTTAATCTGAGATATCCAGCAATTAATGTTTCTTAATTTTTCAAATGTAAATATTTTGGGAAGATACAAACTGAGAAATGTCTAAGTTATGATGTAACTGGTATGCTGTTCTGTCATCCACTTAGCATATATTATTAGGTAAGTGTTAATGAGACCAGTGAGTCATGCTGACAGTTTGCTGCTTGAACTTCATTCTTTTTCCCCATCTGTGTGATTCTCTCCTTTGTTCCTATTCACACAGCCCTTAGTAACACACAGCTATTGGTATGTCAGGTTTTCTCATTAAGCAAGGAGCAAAAATATTCTTTTCTTTCCTGCTACTTCAGGGAACTGACACGACTGATTCATCAGCAGCTTAGACGATTGAAAAAGAAAGTGGGATGAAGTGGCAGGGAAGGCAGCATGTCATTATCTCTTTCACTGCTACTAAACTTTTAGATTGGCTCAGTTATCTGCTGAAGCCTCACCCTTTGGATTTGGTTATGGGGCTGCTGGCTATCCTCAGGAGTTAATACCCAAAATTGAAGTTGCTGTTCACTTGGGAAAGACTAGTAAAATAAAGTCACTAGTGGAGGTTTACTAACAGCTCTTGAGGTTTCTTGCCTCTTTGGTTTTCTGTGGTCATTACAAACAGCATTTTTAGTCTCCGTTTACCCTCCTCCTGTTTTCATTGGTACTTTGCTTTATAAACTGTTCGTGGTATTCTTTTCTGTATGCTTCAGTATGTTCTCAGACCCTGAAAAATTAATCAAATCTGGATTTCTCCTGCAGTCCTGATAAGTGTTTATGTGTAGTAAAGTTGA
Organism: Psilopsiagon aurifrons; assembly: GCA_025447955.1. Classification (NCBI taxonomy): domain Eukaryota; kingdom Metazoa; phylum Chordata; class Aves; order Psittaciformes; family Psittacidae; genus Psilopsiagon; species Psilopsiagon aurifrons. The sequence continues at coordinate 94,918 of JAOEHY010030762.1, read as the reverse complement.
TGTTAGAGCTAAGCTAATTAACACTTAACTGTGTCTGAAAGGATCATTTAATCTCTTTTCTGGCAGTGTGTTCTTACTGCTTCACTTGGGCCAGCTTTGGTGCTCGATACTGTGATGAGCTGGTCGGGGAGCTAGGCAACAGAAAATTAACATAGTTTTAAGTTCATCTGGCTCTGTCAACCAGCTCCCCACAGGGTAAAATGAACACCAGGCTTGGTATAAGGATGGAGAGCCATAAACACAGAGGCAAGAGATTGGTTCACAGGACTGCTAAAAGGGGAGAAGCTGGGCCATCTTTTTAGCTGTAGTTTTCAACTATGTAGATATAGCTGTCATGTCTTATCACATCCTGGAGGCAAATACATTAGTAATACAAATACCTTTCTGCTTTTGCTTAAAATTGAGTGCAGGAGGTAGTCTATTGCTACTTCTCTATCCATGGGATGCTTCCATAGGCAAACATTTCAGCCCTTGCAGCTTGCTTCCTCCCTGATTGAGAGTTCTAATCCACTTCTTAATAGTTTGTATTACCAATGTTTTGATTCTCTTCATTTGCCTCAAATATTTTTACATTAACTTTGTCATGAATGTATGATTAACTTCAGCAATACCTTAACTGTACCCTGTGAATTTAAACCAGAACTGCAGTCATCACCTCGTAACAGTCTTATTGTTCATAACAATCAGTTGCATTTGTATTTGCTCTGCATTTTAAATTTTGGAGGTCTGTAATTGCCAGGTTTTCATTTGTCAGTGAAGGTGAATTCATTTGTCAGTGAAGGTAAATCTTTTTTTTGCTGCCAGCATTGTCCAACCCAAGTAGAGATGTCAGGCAGAGCTTCCTTTTTCAAACCATTGGTGGTTCAGCTTGCAGGCATCTGGAGTGCTGGTGGTGAACTTTAAGTTAATGTATTATTTGTTCATTAATACTTATTAAGCCATGTCTATTATAAGAAAGAAGAAACAGCTCTAGATTTAAGAGTGTTTGTATTCCTTAACGGCATTAGAAGTTTCTGCTTAGTTGTCGGTTCATTTTGCCAGGATTGGCTGTTTTCTCTTGCATTAACAGGCAGAGCAGGTCACAAGCTGTAAGGCTATTATCTTTATCTTGCATTTACATATTTATGCACTTCTAAATAGATTAATCTTTTGCTCTTTAATATACTTTTAAGGCATATAACATAAATATCGCATCCCTTTCTATTTTATGACTGAGAAAAATTAGTCCAAATTTATTAATTCATAACAACCATGCAAACCCTTTAATACTTCTTTTTCATTAGAGTTGATTCAGATTTAATGCTGCAGCAGTGTATTTCGTATTCAGCCTTTTCTGTCCATTTCTGCTTTACAGACATTTTAGGTAGCTGCTTAGCTTCACAATGTGTATGGCACATTGCTTCACAATGTGTAAGGCAAGGTGTATATTGAGAAAGGAGAGCCTTTCAGTTCACCAAGGAATTTGGAAGGCAGAAATTGGAGGGAAGTGGCAAGTAGGTTAAGAATATAAAGTCAGCCTTTAGTAAGGAATATATAGGCATATATCAATGTGTGTTTATAGACAGGGGTTTGTTTGTGTGTGTGTGTTTTTCTGTTTGCATTTATCTGAATCCATCAAATAGATGTCTAAGGTATCTAAGTAGTTTCATGGCTACAGACTGAGCTTTATGTCAGCATAACTTGTTGATTCTCACTGTGTCAGCATAGAAAATGAATGTGTATGTGCAGAGTTTATCATCCAAAGCCATGTCATAATTTTTTTTTCTGAAGCAGTTGAATAACTTAGGATTATGCTCTTTAAAAGGCTCTGTAACTGTATTTTTTTTTGGCGTCATTATTCACTCATATGTTTTATTAGGTGCCCATTAAATGAAGTGTAGTGTTTATCAGAACGTAAGAACTCATTCAGAAGCATAAATCCAAAAATAATCATTGTTCAAATGTGCTGTCAACTTATTTTTGGAATACAACTGTATTGCATTGAATAAAGGTAGTATTGCCTGGCCTTTTAAATAGCAGAGTGTTTAGATCTTGGTATTCTCAGCAGTACTCATTGAATCGATATATTTCTGAAGCCTTATCCTAAGAAAGTTCAGTAACTTCACCTTGTATACCCCTGCTGGAATTTGAAACAGATTTAGGGCAGAAACATGTGGTCAAAACAGCTGTCATGCAAAGCCACTTTAAAAACCCCTGAAAGTCTGGTGAACTCAGAAATCCGTTGTGCATGTTGTTTTGACTTTTTAAATGAAGATAAAACTAAATATATCCTTCAAGGGAAAGCTGTGATATGGGTCTTTAATCTAAAACCAGAGCTAAAATAAACTGCTGTGCTTTGACAGATGTGCCTTTTAAACATCGGGTTTAAGGACTTCAAATTTATAGCTCACCTTTACTGTAGATTTACATATAGTAAATACGTATCATACGTCAGTGGAGGCATAAAAGTCACAGAAAACAAAACAGGATTTGAAGAAGGATCAGAGAGTGAGAGAGTCAGCATGAGAGCATCTGTCTGTCTGATGATCTTGGATTTCATTGAAAAATTCAAAATTCTGTTGTTCTGTCAGTGTAATCTCCAAAGTTAGGAAATGCCTGTTTGTTTCTATTTCCCAGCATACTGAGATAGATGGGGGTGGAGAGGGGGAGTCCAGGCTGCCTGGGGAGAAGCAGAGTGAACTGTTCCCTTTGCTGCTTTCCAGCACTTGAGCATTTCCCCTGTGTTGGGAACACTCATTTCTGATCCACCCTGACCTTTTCCTGTCACATGAACAAGTTAATCTCGCAGGGAAATAAAAGGAAAGGGTTTGATTTACTAAAAAATGGGAGGCTATAGCACAAAGGGTAACAGAGCATTTGGGTGGCATCTGCCAATTTTTATACCATGTGGCTTACAGAAAATTCCTGTAAGACTGAATAGATTATTTAAGAAAGTAACCAACTCCCAAACCAAAAGAAGCATAAGCAAATTGTACAAGACTGATGAATTTTAACATTTGATAAATAAATAATTTATGTGAATTATTTTGCTATTTATGATAGTCCTGTGTGGCAGTGTTAAATCTTAAGAGGAAAAATAGGTGGTCTGGAATGGACAATATTTTGAGTGAAGCAATAAAATGAAGTGGGAGGGTATAAATCTTTCATATACTATAATGGATGGATGAGATGATAGTAGACATAAGTCAGAAGTGTGATCATGACAGATATAAATAAATCAACATCAAAACCTCCAGTTTTGAGTGGAAGAGTCACTGGAAGAAGAAAAACCAAACCTATTTTAAAAAAATAAAATGCAGTGTAGTTGTACTGCTCAGTATGACAGTGGATAAATACATGCTTATTGGTCTGCTCAGTTTATCACAATAATGTTGTTAGTTTAACAGGAGCTCACCTCAGCCATGCTTTGATTTCTTTGAAAGCTGTAAGGTTTTTCTTAAAATACTCCTTGTTTTTTTCTTTTTCTACTTTTTTCCTTCCTAAATAAGAATTTCTCTGTGGCTAATTTGCAAATGCCATGTAAGTCATGAGTTTTAATATAGTGTTCAGAAAGCTTTTTCCAAATAGCATTTTATTAATCGTTTTCCATTTTTTTTTCTTCTGCCTCTCATTTCAGAACGGTTTGATCACCACTGTCCCTGGGTAGGCAACTGTGTGGGGAAAAGAAACTACAGATTTTTTTATATGTTTATTTTATCTCTGTCCTTTCTGACAGTCTTTATATTTGCATTCGTTATCACCCACGTCATCCTTCGTAAGTATGCTGGTGAAATCAGATTACGTATGTAGCCATTTGCTTGAGTTTTTTATTTTTAAGTTAATCTTTTGATCATTCAGGGTTTATTTCTTTATTTATTTATTTGCCTTTTCTCTGAAGCTTCACAATCCCCAGTAAGTCCCGTTTCCGGTCTGTGACCAGCAGACCCTGGTCATAGTAGTCATTGATCTGGTGCTGGCTGTATCCTGATAGTATGTTAATTTTCTTAATTCTTTTTTGTCCTTCTATGGGTGACTTAATGGAAAAGCAGCACACATAGGGTATGTCTAAGGATACATATAGTATTATTTTCTCAGAGAATTTTTGTGTGCTTTTTAAAATGTAAGCATGAGTCACTTGCCATCCAAACAAAAAAGAAAATTACTAGGAAATAGATTGCAGCTATTTTACACATTTTGTTGTTTGCTGTTTAGTTTTACATCTTTCGCTACCCTATTTTCAACACAAGTTGCTTTCATTTGCATAGACATTCTGAGAACAACAAATTCATAATGGAATGAATAAGCTATAGGAAGTTGAATATTCATAAGTTTAAGATTGATTTTTATTTGTATTCTGTTTTGGATTCGAGGTCAAGACTCTTGTGGGTATTGTCTGATTTTTTCCACAGACCTAACAATTTTGTTAGCTCCTATATGATGACTATGGTCTAATTTATGGTGGAGATTGTAAGACTTCTCTTTGAAGACCTTTTATATATTGTGGGGGTCTCTTAACTCTGTCTCTAGGAAGCTTAAGTGTTCTATCTTTTCACTAATTGCATAGAATATTGCTTTGAAGAGTATTTCTTTAATCATTTTGGATATGTGATCTTTTTATTTCTTTGTATTCTGTATTATAATGGAAGCCTGATAGAAGTAATAATGTCAGTTTATAACATGTGTATAAAGCAAACTTGATAACGGCAATATTTAGAAAATGTTTTACTGAAAAATAAGCTGGATAGTGCTCAATTTCCTACACTGCTACACCATGCAGAGGAAACTTGTATTTTAAAAAGTAGAACTCCTGCTTTTATTTGTGCTCCACAAAAGGAGGATACAAAGCACTGAGTGTCTCTCCAGTAGCTCAGAGACATAGCACATAGGCTGGAAGTATGGGCGCCTAATTCTGGGGAAGTCTGGAACAAGTTGTTCTCACTGTCAGATACAGCATTTGTAACACCAGTTGAAAGAGCAGAGATAAGATGTACATATTGTTTAAAAAGAGAAAAGTAATTTTTTGAAAGAGAACGCTTTCCATTAATACTGAAATCCTCGGCATTTATTTGGGCATACTTAAGTATATATATACATACCTTTTACATTGAAGAAAGAAGCATGGGGTTTTTTTCTGTCATCTTACTTTGCTAGAATTCAGTAGTTGAAAACATTATCAGTCTGACAGTGTAAAACTACTTTTGAAGCTAACCTACCTTTATTTCACAAAGACTACAGTGCTTTTACTTTAGCTTTCAGCATATGAATTACCAATATTATGCCCGGGTTTTGTGTTCTGTATGTCAAGTGCATTTATCCAGTGGATTTTAACTTCACAGTGTCCATACCTAATTATAAGTATGAATTAGACAAAGATCAGAGAAATTAATTGTGCCTCTGTGTGGTTGAGAAGCACTTCAGCATTATGTATGTGTTACAGATAACGTATAGTAAATGTTAAATGCTGAATTGTCTGTCAGCTGTAAAATATTCTTTCTGTGGAGGTTTATCTACCTTGAATGAGACAGGAGAAACCTCTTTAGTTCTATGGATTGGTTGGTCCTCAAAGGCAATGGGAGCAGGTATGAATTGTGATTAGTTCCTCAATGTTTGTTTACTACATCTAAGCTTCAAGCCCAGCTTTCAAATTTATCTACTATAATCTTGACTATATCCAAAAAAAGAGTTCTTTTACATGTAAGGTTTTCTTACCATATTGGTCACTCCAGTCTCTCTGCGCCTACCATGCTTCTAGAAGTCCTCATATCTACCTTTCTAGTAATTACCCCTCAAGCATTTTTATTCTGTTTTGTAGCCAGGCAGTTCTTCAGCTGCTGCTAACCAGAAAGCAGGATTCTCAGTTCTTTAACCTGAACCTTTGCACTTGGCATAGACTGCTTTCTGTTAACATGTTTGAATAAAGTTTCAGTTTTAAATCATGGGACTATGATCTTATTGCTGTTTCAAAGTCATCCATACATATATGCATAAGTCCTGGCAAAATTCGTGGTTCTAGAGGAAATCCTGCAGGCTTAATATAATCTTGTTTTTAGCTTTTCCAAAGACAATCTTAGCAGGATCACCTTTAGTAACGCTTGTTTTCTGACAATAGTCTTTTAGGAAGGGACTGAGGGATATTTATAGCAACTCATAGGTATTGATGTTCAAATACAAAAAAACAAAAATAAATCTGTTTGGTTCAATCCCTAATAGAGAAGTTCCTTCTGTGACCTTCTTGATTACATAGGAAAACTGGTTTTAATACGTCTTGCAACCTGGCTTTTTTTATCATTTTTGTTAGGCCTAAGTGGTGACAAGATGGGAGATGCATCTTTTTGTTTTGTGTGGTCGCCTGAGGCATTCATTGAACATCTTCCCTTTCCAGGATCAAAAATAAATGTACATATTATTCTTGAAGATAATAAAACGAATTTATAAATCGGATACTTTAAAGGTATTGTCTTGCAAGATTTTCTTCTGTCTCCCCAAGCTTAAGACATTTTCAGTAGTGGTGTCTGTCTTCACAGTCACTCAGCTCTGTTTGGGGCATCAGTATTTCAACTGTTGCAGTGAGGAGCCTTCCCCTTCTGATGTATTGGGAACTGTTTGGAGGAGTGTGACCAGCAGTAGGGAATAGAAATCAAACCTACCTGCTGCCATTGCCATTAAGGATTGTAGAAAATTATACGAAGGTCGGGGAAGTTCCATTAGTCTTGTGCACTGAGGCTAAGAATCAGTTATGTGAGTCTGAAAAGGCTCAGAAATACAAGGTAAGTAACTTTCCCTTTTTAATGGCAAACAGTAAAATTGACCACGCAGGCCGAGAGAGTATACGAGTGTGTACACACATGCATATGTGTTTTTCTTTTTTTGTTTTAAAGACAAGATTCTTCTCTCTTCATACAAATCTTCAGGTGAATTTAGCTAAGGGGAAGATTTTTTTTGAGGGACAGACTTTTGGCCTGATGCATTTAAATCATCTAAATTATACAGTAAAATGCAAACTGTGTGGCTATAGCTGTATGACATTGAGTCAGTTTCTACAAAGTTACTTGTTGCAATCGACAAATTGTTAAATTATCCTTTTTGATTAATATCTCATGGTTGTGGAATCCAAGTGGATGCTTCTGCATCTCTAGTTCATTAGATCATGCTGCTCTTGAGCTTTTTTCAGCTACTCTTTTCTCTTACTTGCCCAGAGGCAGCAAGCACTTACTAGAAAAACCTGTGCAGGTGGAGTAGGAGCAGAGTTATAGTTTACACAATTTGTCTGCTCCCAGAACAGAGGAGGGACAGTTGACAATCTGGGTTTATAGAATAAGTCTTACAAGTCAAAAAAGCACTTTGAAAAATAGTATTTCAAAATAAAAAAGTAGCTTATAATCTTTTTGTTACCATATTAGGTCTGAAAAGAATAGGGATAATCAGAAATCTTGTTCATGGGAGCATATGTGTGTATCAGTTTGTGGTATGACTGAGAAAATACCCTGCAGATGTTACCCTGATAGCTTACTCAAGTTTTTTTTCTGATTTTGTTGCTGCTGAGCAGCATACTCTCAGATTCATATTGGTAAATCTGTTCCATGATTACTTGATAAGCTTCATATATTACTTGTGTTATCTATGTTGAAAGCAGCCTGTAGGCCAATTTCTTACTCAGCTGGTAATTTTGGGTTCTGTTTCTACAGGTTCTCAACAAACAGGGTTCCTCAATGCCTTGAAGGACAGTCCTGCAAGATATCCTTTCAGTGGATCAAATTTTAGATCTTATTGCAAAATAGCATCTGAGATGTGTTTTTGCTTGTTTTCTTGCTTTGTTGGATGTGGGCATTTGGTACCTTTTATCAGTTAGTGATTTCATCACTTCTTGCAAAGCAGGATTTCTTGCCACATGTTGGAGGTAGGAAAGAGACTATAGCCTGGGGTGTTTTCTATTCTTTGTCTTTTGTAGAGTAATACTCTTGACAAAGGTCTGTAGTTGCCATTTGTGATGGAAATATGCTCCATATGTTTGTGATGGAATTCATAAATATATCTCAGATTATATATATCATGCCATGTTTTCATTTAAAATATTCAATATTTTTTCTGCTTTTGCAGCAGAAACTATCCAAAAAAAGTAGGTTGTGGAACAACTGAAACCATAAGCTGTCCCTGAAGAGTTCAATTTCTGGAAGTATTCTTATGTCAGTTTACTGTTTTCAACAGAAGACATTTTCAGGTATCAGCTTCTGTTGGTTACATAATGGTATGCACATGTATATACACAGGGACTACTCTTGTTTCTTAGCCTGGGAAAGAGAAGACTCTGGGGAGTCTCATTGTAGGCTTTCAATACATAAATGAGGCTCATAAGAAGAGGTGGAGAGAGACCCTTTTTCAGGGCCTGTAGTGACAGGACAAGGGGCAATAATTTTAAATTCAAAAAAGAGTAGATTTATGTTGGCTATAACAAAGAAAGTTTTTTACAGTGAGGATAGTGAGGCACTGGCGCAGGCTGCCCAGAGAAGATGTGGCTGCCCCATCCTTGGAAGTGTTGAAGGCCAGTCTGGATGGGGCTTTGAGCAATCTGGTCCAGTGGAAGGTGTCCCTGCCCATGGTAGGGGTGTTGGAACTAGATGACTTTCAAAGGTCTCTTCCAACCCAAACTATTCTGTGGTTCTATTCTATAAGTATTCCATGGTCTTTTTATCATTTTACAGGAGCTTTCTGTACATTTTCTACTCAGTGAGGATGGAAAAGGCTCCTTTTGTCCAAAAGCAGCTTAGCATAATAGCAAAACTGGAAGCTGATAGAACTACTGTTTAGTGTCTTCCTTACATTTTGGTACAGACTGTAACCTTCCCACTCCTTCTATGTTTTGAATAGTCTGTGTCTGAGTAAACAGTTTGCACCTCTCACAAAGATACATGAAAAGAATTATTTTCCATGTGCCTCAGTCTGCTGTTTTCCACAAAAGAGTAACGACGACTCTTACTCTGTCACTTGTAGTTGTGCATAAAGACAGACCTCACTTTCCAGCTAGTTTTTCCAGGTGTCAAATTCTCCAAATTCTGAAAATACAGTTTTGTGTGTATATGTGTTCATCATGTTGAGTCACTGAGCTGTAAATTCCCTTGTTAAACAAAGCCGTTGTTTAGGGGTTTTTCCGTAGAAGAAATTTTACAAAGCAAAACCAAACTGCTCTAAATAGCATAGTAGCTTTCAATTAAAATAATTGTAGTCAATTCCTATAAAAGATAATTCTTTCAAACTATTTTCAAAGTGAGAATAGCTTTCAATTTTCCTTAAATCAAAAGGTAATTGAGTATTCTTGTACAGGAACAATGGGCTGCTTATTTGTAATTTGTATTCAGTGATGTGCTGGTTTGAAAGGCTGAGTAGTGCATCTTGTTGAAACAGCCAGCTTTGATAGAGATATGTTAGACAATTTAATACCTTGCTTACAATTCATAACAGTAAAAGGATAAATTGTTCAAATAGTATTGGGAATGCTGCTTTGGATCAAGCCAGTCAGTTCAGGCATGGAGAACATTGCCATTTCTAGCTTACTAACAACACTGTGTGGGATACCAAGGGAGCATTATACCATATTATGCTAGTAAATTATACTTTATGTTGAGAATATGTTGCTCTTTTTTGTTTGGTTTTTAATTAATGGAGTCATGGTAATCTGACATACAGCAGGCATACTGTTCTAGAGATTTTTTTTGTGGGGAACTAAAAGAAGTCTCTTACCTGGGGGAAGAAGTCCTTTTCAGTGAGGAAATGAAAGAGGTCTTCATTTGAAAGGAGTTCCCCTTTTTTGTCAGTAGGGATTACAGTGTGGAGGGAAAAATCTGCTTCTCAGGAGCCTCTTGAGTGTAATCGCAGTAAGGAATAGCCTGTTAGTGCTCAGTTACCTGATGAGGTTGTAGGGAGCTCTTCTCCCTCTAAGGTTTCCCCTTTTCTGGCCTGTGATTCTTCCTCTAAGTTTTGGTGTGCAGACTCTAACAAACTGTGCTAATCTACAGCCATCTTTAATATCTGTGCCCTATCAAAGCCCCATTTCTATTATGCATAATGTTTTGGGGCTATTGCCTTCTTTTATACCTTTCTGAACCCTCTGCTAACAAGTCTACTGCTTTATTCATTTTCTCTTACTCTTCATTTTAGCTGTGGCTGTTTCACAGTCAGCTGAGACTGAGTTTCTGTCTTGTGTTGGTTTGACTATGACTCCCCATAGTTTGAGGAGGAGATAAAAGGGAGAGATTGGTGAACATGCTGCTCAGCAATGCACGCTGATCTGCCTGTTGCTTTTGGAGCAGATTTGCTTAGAATGCACATGGCTATTTTCTCGCTTTTAAACCATATTGAGTGAAGTAGGTTCTAAGGGAAGTTATGCAGACAGCTCAGGTGTTTCCCAATTCATTAGGTGAGAATACCTGCAATATAAAAACTTCACTGTTAACTGAAACTGGGATTATTTATCACAAAAAACTTTTGTTGAACCAGTCTGTGTCTCTGTAATGGTGAGAAGCTGTCATATTTTTCTTCTGTTGTTACGCTTAGTGATTAGATTGGTTTTGTATGTTTTAAGGCTGTGCCCTTGTTCTGGAATATTTTGAGTTGATGTTGTCTTGGAAACTGACTTCACTAAGTGTTGATACATGGTTAATATACGGATTATTTTTTTCCTATTCTTTCCCCATTGTCTTGTTCCTACTGATTTATTGTATCTATTTTTCTAGGAACCAAAACCTCTTCTGCTATTGATTCATGTTCCCTTAAAAAAAAATTACTGTTGAAGTGTTGTAGAAAATAACATTCTCAAAGCTGATGTAGTCTTCAGTCCATGGCTATTTGGGTGGAAATAAAAATACTTGCAAATAAAAAGCTAGGGCAGGGAGCCTTCTATAGAAAGTTACTCTTTATGCTTGATTATTTGAAGTTTAGGAGCAACTTGTCTTATTGCTGAGACGATGACTCCTTTAGAGTTAATGGATGCTGTAAATTGTAATAGCGATGCAACGTTGACTTTCTTAGTGTTCCAGTCTCACTTTTAAAGCCTGGTTACTTTGTGGCATTCGGGTAATGCAGTTTATAAGGAGTGAGAATGCAGATAGTTCTTGTGGTGCTCACACACATGCATGTGCATGTCTTCACTACTTTCTTGGAGGTGTATGCTTACCCTCTTGCTGTATTTGTACCTTGCTTCTCCCTACAACTTGCAGGTGAGAAGGCACCCCATGAGGACACACATATGTGCCTCAGGTGTGGGTCCCCATAAGTTGCACCCAGTACTGGCAGTTTGCTGTCTGTCTGCAAGCAACATTTGACAGGGAGGGTGCTCTGTCTGGGCTAGGTAGATGCCAGCAGAGTGACTTGTGGCTGTGCCAAACCAAGTTTTGACTGCTGCTGTTCCCCTTCAAGTGTTCTTCTGCCATCTTTTTGTTATTTTCTTACAGTTTGGGCTGGTGCCTCCTCCAAAAAGACTTCTTGTAATTCCTCAGATACTGTTTAATAGCAGCACAGTGGCTTGGGAGTTGATAGTCTTCTAGCATAAGTTTGGGGCAAGTGCTGCTGAGTTTTGACATTTCAATCCCACACTAGGAGAACAGGTAGACTTTATATTTTATTTGGACTAGTGCACTTTGATGCTAGAGTTAGGATCACTATGAGCATCTTAACTTCAGTAACAGAAGAGAGACAGAGTCTAGCAGTTATGACAGAGATGCAGTTTGCTTGTATGCATGAGCACAGATCTGGAACCCATAGTCATTACTTCAGTCTTTGCTATTCAGCTAGCCTTGGGTTACCTGTCTAGTGTTTGATCTTCCCCTCACCCCATCAGAACTGTTATTTACTGTAACCTATCAATTTACCTGTCTAAATATTAAGTATGATGACTTTTACTGGGTGAACATGAAAATTTGATCTTCAGCAGTAAAGATCAGAGCCACTCCTCAGTAGCTTCTAGACTTTTTCCCATATGCAGATTCTTAAGTATTTGATAGGGTAGATGCCTATCAGTAGCGTACTAAAGCCTACTGAAAATAATTTTTGCTGACCCCACTGAAGTACCCCAAAAGGATTTGTGTGCTATAAGTTAACAATCCTGAATTATGTGGTTGTAATTACTTGTTACTCAATTTTTTATTCTTTTTTTTTCATTCATATGTATTTCCTTGACTTTCAATTACTGTGCTGGAAGCTGTGGTGTGTTTTTTCTCAGTATGGTCCATTGTTGGCCTCTCAGGTTTTCATACGTATTTGATCAGCTCCAATCAAACAACAAATGAAGATGTAAGATATGTTTCTATATACCTGTTTCCAAATAGTAATGAGGAGGTTTTTCTCTGTCTTTCTTAGAGAAGTCACACCTGCATGTATACTACTGTGAATCCCTCAGTAGGAAAGAAAGAAGAAACCTGGTCATGCTTGATTCAGAATAGCAGAAGACATCTTTTGGACTATATTTCTTGAAGATATGCTGGTTGAATAGCATGTCTACTGTGATTTACATCCACAGGACCTGTATCTTGAAATAGGAAAATATAGAGAAGGAATAAATAATAGAAGAGAGGAGAGAAAAAACCCAAGTATACCCTGTGCAGTAGGAAATTACTAAACAATTTTCAGTTTCTCTTTTTCACTGGGAGTCCTAAATATTCTTTGGCTCAAAAATTGCTTACTATAAAAATGGCAAAGTGAGTCAAATTCTCAAAACAGTATTTTCATTCTTCATTTTTCCTTTGAAATTTCTCTGCCAGTCTGAGGTCTAAAACCTTTGGGAAGGAGTATGTCATTAATTTAAAGTTCAGCTTTCTCATTTCTGCAGTCATCCAATTTTGCACATAGGTTTCCATTGTTTTGGTGTGGAGTAACTGTGTGGAGCCTTCATGTGTCCCTTGCTAAAAGGGGAAATGCAAAACGAATGAAAGGAGAAAATAAAAAGTTAGGTGGCTGATGGTACAGAAAGTTTGTTGGAATTTAGCAAGTAATCTAACAAATTGCTGCAGGCTTAGAACTATTTTACTGCAATTTTCTGTTGTACCATCAGACGTGTTTTGTTATTGTTTAAAATCACGGCTAAAATTATGAATTTTACAGTAACTACCAGTCAAACAGAAAAAAGTTACCAAGCATGCTCAGAATGAATTTTACCTCATCATCAAGTATCTGAGCAAGTAGCCTGTCTTTGAAGCAGTGCCTTGTTAGTAAGACAGACGAGATACCCTGGTATTCCTCAGTTGTTAAGTTTAGGCCAACATTGTCTCTCTTGGTGGACCCAGTGTACTTCCACTATCCCTCTTCCGCCCGGATAGATGTGTCTTTTGGATTGTTGAAGGTCAGATAGCAGCAGTCTAACCTGTCTAAATTTCAAGGAAACTGATCGGTAATTTCATTTAAAGCATACATTTCCAGTTGATTAAAGTAGGACATTTTACTCAGTCCTTTCAAGTATCTCACAAACAGAAAAGCAAGATAGCTAAAATGAAATGTAATATGCACGAAAAGGTAGTAATGACTGCAGTTGCTTCATAATATTTTAAAGCTATTTGTGAACTTTAGGGAAGATAATGTTTTGTGGTATTGCATAGCTTGAGAAATTACCCAAGAGTGTGGGAAAGAATGCTCTATTGCTGGCTTTAATGGTATGTTGCAGTTGAGCCTCTTCTGTAGAACATGCTGTAATACTTGTAAAATTAAGCTTAGACCATTATGTTTAGATACTGAAATTCCTGAGTTTATTGATCCTTTGAGATTTTGGGTTGTCTAAATCTATGGATGTAAAGCATGTGCTTGCTTGTAAGGTTTTAGGATCCAGCTTTTTGTTGCAGCCCAAAGCTCTAAGCTGTTTGGAAAGTGTGATCGTGGGTTTTATCTGGTCTGCCTCTGATGTAAGTTGCGTATTGCTGCTTGGGTAGCCCTAAATTTGTCTCAGCTATTTTCTTTATTATATTATATGTGATGCATCTTGTTCATATCTCTTCAGATTAAAGGATCATGGTCAAATAAAAGAGGTAAAGAAAACTATAATCCATATAGTTATGGCAACATCTTTACAAATTGCTGTGCTGCACTCTGTGGGCCCCTCTCTCCAAGGTAAGAACATCAAAAGTATTATTAGTATAAATGAAGCCATGTGGTTACTGATGAAAAGATATTCTTTCTGATTGCTTGAATTTATTAAAAAAGAAAGAAGTTTTGTTTCATTGTCCATTAGAAGCTTTAAGTAAGTTTTTCAGTAGTAAAGAGATAAGGTGATGAATTGTGGTTAAACCAAGCTAGTGATCAGACCCTGTAAAATATATTTAAGATTAAGAAAGGATCTATAAATAATCCAGTGTTTTCTCACTTTTGTTAAACATTGTTTCTCATTTTTAAACATATGCTAGCAAATTCAGATGCATTTCACATGTCCTCAACAAGTAATTTTAAATCTTAATTTGATCCATGCTTGTCAGCATGGACAGCAGTTTTCTGATATGAGAGTTCATAAAACTCTTAAGCATCTGATTTTTGAAGGAGTGCTGTTCACATGGCAGGTTGCAATCTCAGGTGGATTTCTAAGTGCTTTGAATGAAAACAAAAACCTGCTCTGCAGATGTTCATGAGGAAAGCTTAAACCAGTCTAGATATAACTAAAAAAAAAGCTAAATATAACTAAAAAAATAAAAAATAAAACAAACAAAAAACCACCTGAAACTTTGAATGAATTGAAGCATAAACAAGGTTTTGGGAGTGATACGAGCTAATACACATGTAGAGTATAGTACTTAGGTCTGCACATTCAGTTTTTTATGAGTAAGCAGAACCTAAATGAGGTTCAGAGTTCTCAAATTGAAAGTACAATTATATGTGTAATTTTAGCAAAAATTCTAGTTAGAATTCTAGATTGTTCCATTCTGTTTATGTTTTTTTTAATAAGCTGATGTAGATTTTTACTTACTAATTCCTCTACAAACATTTTCTTAGTTGGAAATGGAAATTCTTTGAGTGCATCACTTTAGTAAGAAGTGGAGCACTATAACAGTGTTAAGTAGCTGTCATGAAACATCTGGCAAATAAGCTGTTCAAACAGAAGTTCCTCTCTCCCTTTTCCTTTTTTTTTTTCCTTTTTCCCTTCCCCTTTTCCTTTCTTTCTAAATTTTGTGATTATGTAGCTTTAATTTAGAGGTGTAGAAACTGATAACAAAAGAACCTTGAAAACAGCTGCTGACTCAAAGTGCACCAATGAGGTTTTTATTTGTTTCCGCACCCATGGTTTGGGATTTTGGGGTTTTGTGGTATCTGCTTCTAAGCTTCTAAATCTTTTGTCTGTGATAAAAATCCGGAAAAGTAGCAGTGGGTATGACTATGTGGCAGTAATATTAGAAGGAAACAGTTACCTTGCTGATGAGTTGAAATGACGTCTTGTACTTCAGTTGAGTAAAAGGGGACATTTGAAGGTATTGGTGGGATATTAATGTCTGTTGTGTGAGAGAAAGTTTTCCTGCCTTTTTTTCAAGACAAGGTAGTTACTGATCAGAAATATCTCTAACACTTTCTTTAATCATTCCATAGCTTAATTGACAGAAGAGGATTTATACAGCCAGATACACCGCAATTAGCAGGACCATCAAATGGCATTACTATGTATGGGGCCACACAGTCTCAGAGCAACATGGTAGGAGTCATCCCATAGTGTTGTTCATCAAGATTCCTGTGAATGTTTTCCTTCTTCACTTTCATTGAACTAATCAAATAATAACTAACTGGATACAGCTGACTCTGGGTGGAATGACTTGTTTATTAACAGTAAAGAAAAAAACAAGGTTCTTTTTAATATGCGTTTCACACAGTGTTATAGTTACTCCTCATGGATTCTGAAAAAAGAGAGGCTTTTCTACACTGTTGATTTATTTAAGGTACTGGCATTTGACTTGTACTGCTGACACCTACTGTGTTTTGAACTGGAATATTCAAGTGTCATGGACTTGCTCTGGTTCATCACTTTCCAGCTAATTCTTGGTTTATATGGCACTTTCTTTAAATCCTGTTTCCTCTTTGCTTGTACACTGTGGTTTTGCATAGACTACTGCATTTTAAAAAGCAAAGATGAACAAAGGAGTTTCTAGGGGAGAAGTATCTTGAAGATTGCAGGAGGACACTGAACTTCAAATGAACAAACAATGGAAACTGGATTGTAACAGTAGAAGTTTTTATACATCTTTGAAAGTGTGCCAATAGTTTTTACTTCTTTTTTTGTTTGGTTGTTGTTGGGTTTTTTTTAGTTGGCTTGAGGTTTTTTTTTTGGGGGGGGGGTCTGTCTTTTTTTGTTGTTGTTGTTGGTAGCTTTGGCTATCATAATGGAAAATAGCATTCCCAGTGCCAAGGAGAAAAGAGTAACTGGAAAGAGATCTTTTTCCAAAGGAAAGCATCTTACATATGTGCCTATTTTTGAATTGTTGTCACATATCTTCATATTATGTGGGTTCTAAGACTTTGTCAAAGAAACCATGAGTTATGGATGCCCTCCGTCTGCCAAAAAAGAGGCACCCACAAGGCCTTATGAGATAATTTAGCCTTTCTTTTGAACAAAAGAAGAAAAGATTCTTCCCAGACAGATTAGTGTCACTGATAAACTGGTATAAAAATTGTGCTGTAGTTCCTAAGCTGGTTTTAGTTTTTATTTTGAGGACTAAATAGAAGATTTGTTAGTCTCAGTGAGTGTCTTGGTTTAAGTCCAGCCCATAACTCAGAACCACGAAATCTCTCTCTCACTCCCCACCCTTCCTCCCCCTGCTCCCGGAGGGATAGGGAGGAGAATTGAAAGAATGTAACTCCCATGGGTTGAGATAAGAGCAGTCCAGTAACTGAGGTATAACACAAACCACTGCTGCTACCACCAATAACAGTAATGATAAGAAAAATAACAAGGGAAGAGAATACAACCTCTCACCACCTGCCAATCGATACCCAGCCTGACCGAGCAATGATCTAGTCGTTCTGGGTAACTGCCCCCAGTTTATATAGTGGCCATGACATGCTGTGATATGGAGTACCCCTTTGGTTAGTTTGGGTCGGGTGTACTGTTGCTGCTTCCTCCCGGCTTCCCCTCCTCCCTGGCAGAGCATGAGGCTCAGAAAGTCCTTGGTCAGAGTAAATGTCACTGAGCAACAACTAAAACCATTGGTGTTATCAGCACCATTCCCAGGCTGAAAGTCAAAAACATAGTACTGCACCAGCTACTAAGAAGGATTAAAATGACTGCTACTGCTGAACCCAGGACAGTGAGAATATGTGTTAGAGACACAGTATTGACTCTGAATCTTCTGAAAGGTGTAGTTGAGCAGAAAAGTAATGCTCCATTGAAACTTAACTCAAAAAACCCGAAAGACGTACCTCAGAAAAGAGAAAAGGGGAGGGAGGGGAAAAAGAAAGTGAACCTTAGAAATAGCTTGAGGACTTTCAGGCATTAGCCAAAGTTTCTGATTCTGTCAAGGCTTCTTATTTGTGCAGATTTTTAACCACAGTAAGTCCCTGGCATTAAATTACGGTAGCATTTTATGAATTACATTTGCATTGTAAGAAGACCCTATCATTATTACTGGGTATTAATGAGCAAATCTTGTGCCAATTTAATACAACATTGATCAAATTCGTCTCTAGAAATGGAGAAATCTGTTACAGTGTTACTTTGCTTCATTCCTGAAAATGATCTCTCAGGAAAAGCTTGAAAAATGTAATACATCATGTTCAATATAGAGGAATATCTTTAAGACTGTGATGCAGTTTTTCTCAGGGTATTAGTCCTGGCCTGTATCCAAGACCAATTGGCTGCTAGTAGCAGCTGGCTATCAGCGTTGAAATTTCTCGCTTGTGTTTTGTTGCAAACTGTTAAAGACCAGCTTAGTTTCCCAGTCTTTGCTGTTCAAAGTCTTGCAGTTTTTCCTGAGTTGTTTGAAGCATAAGAAATAATAAATTCATTTCCTGCTAGCAACAATGCAGTGGGACATAACTTTGCCTCTTATTTGCTCTTGTTTCATGTTTCCCTTTTTCTGTGTTTTAAGGTCAGTGGTTTTGTTCTTCTTGGTAGACTCTGTGCCTTTCAGGTTCCCATGTCTCCTATCACATAAAGCAGCAAACAGCAAAACTGATATCCCTATTTTACAGTTAAGACCTCAGTCTTATCTATAACAGACTTTCTTTTTTCCTACCAAAATTAGTTCATCTTACTGCTAGCTTAGATGTTTTCCACCATTCCATTCAGTTACCAGATTTTCTGTTCTGAATTAGACAGAAATAATCAAGTACAATCTCACAATTCTATTTAAACCTTTTTCCCATGAAGTGTGCCCTAGTACTTCTTTCAGGCTTTGCAGTGTCTGTTTCTCTCAGCTTTCTTCCCAGTCCACAGTCTTAGGATCTTCTGAAGAAGTTTGGGAACTGGAGTTTGGGAACACCAACTATTCACTGGCTCTCCCATACAAAGGACCACAGGAAGTTCTTAAGTAAAGGCAGTAAAGTTCACTTTATGGCAGAAGTAAAACAAGGCATGCAGCATTCCACTGTTTG
Source organism: Psilopsiagon aurifrons (assembly GCA_025447955.1). Taxonomy (NCBI): domain Eukaryota; kingdom Metazoa; phylum Chordata; class Aves; order Psittaciformes; family Psittacidae; genus Psilopsiagon; species Psilopsiagon aurifrons. Next base: position 76,399 of record JAOEHY010030762.1, on the reverse strand, counting down.
ATTTTTTATTAGTGGTGGTTTTTTTAGAGGAGGAATCCCTGCAAAAGGGATTCAGGAGAATCCTGCAAGAACTTAAGATGCAAACATGAAAATTTCCTTTGGTGATTGACAGTTTAAATAATAGACCATCTCAAGCCCAAGATTCCAGCTGAAGCAAAAAAGTAGAAGGAAAGTCTTTGCGGAAGAAAAGGTTTGCTTTCTATCTTGTGTCCTCACTGATAAAGATTAGGCAAAAGATGGAATATGATTCGGTCTTTTCTCCTGGAAGTTTGCATACCTCTTGAGAAAAAGGGAGAGGCATGAAGTTAAAAACTCATATTTGCAGCTGAGGCAGGTAGACAATGAAGAACTGCCAAGTTTGAAAGGGATGTATCTGCTGCTGTGGGTTGTGCTATTGTGGTTTCAGATAAGACAGCCAAAGTGAAATTCCTTGACTTAAAAGCATGTGTAGATAGTAGTCTTAGTTGGCAAATATTTTTTAAATGACAGAGGCTTAGCTATTTGCATGTCATCAGAGATAGTTACACTGTATTAGCAAGTTTAATGCTGTGAGTAAAATAAATTATTAGAAATCTGAAGTGTGTTCCAGGATGTTGTGTCTTGTTGGATTTTATTCCAGAATGCATTACATCATCTTACGTCTACATTGAATCTTAATGTCTTGATGCTATACTGCTTATTGTGTATAGCATACTAAAATGTCTCTCCTGCCCATTTATATTAAAGGAAGATTTTAATGAGCATCTTCTCTTACACTTGTCTTCTCCTATTCCTGTTCCTTCACTTCCCTTTATTGTTTCCCTTCCCTCAAATCTTTTTACTCAGTGACTGGTGTTCTAAGCAGAGTTCTTGTGCCTCACCCAACTAGCCTCTCCTCATTCTTAAAATCTCTCTGACTTGCTTAGTATTATATTCTGTTTTAATTTATTGTAATGCATCATATAACATAGTATCATTTTTGCATTTAAGGTCAAAATAAGTATCAGGCCAACTTTAAACTTTCCAGATACTTTTTTCAGTGCAATACATTATCTCTTATTCAGGATACCATTTATGGGACACTGCTTTTGTATTTAACATGTTATGTGGTAATTTTGCCTCTGAGACTTGGAATTTTTCATTGAGGAGCTATCCTACTCATGCTAGTGACTCAGTTTTTCACAGTCTCAGAAAGTTGGGATTGTTGCTGTAACCAGTGCTTCATAGACCCATACTATGATTATTTTTTTTTCTAAATCTTTATAACAGAGCTTTTTCTCCTGTTCTTTCCTTAGTAGCTCCCTGATTTTATGAAAAGCTGAAGTTCTTATTTCACCATAAACTCATCAGCTGCCATTACCTGGGTCTGCAGTTCTGTAGTACATAGCTTTCTCTTAAAAGCCTGCATTGATTCTTGGGTTTTGATAAAGGGTATTTTATTCTTTAGTAATCCATTATGAAGAAACACAAAATCTCACTCCATGCCCTTTTTTTTAGAGGAATTTGTTTGGTTTATTTTTACTATGATGTACTATGGAATTCTCTAATTCCTTATAAAGTAGTAGATTTTGTTTCTATCTATCTTTCTGTATGTCAGGACAGGTTTATTCTTCGATTTTTTAAGAAATTTGCTTGTGCTCCTACATTTCCAGGCATCTCTTCCTCAGTGCTTTAAATAGTCTGTTGTGTGACAGCTTCCCTGGATGTAAATTCTTCAGTTAGAGTGTGTGTTGCTTACTTGTAAGTATCACTGAAAATTGTAGGAACTGTAATAGCATGCACAACATTCATTACCAGCAAGGGATGCAAAGAAGCCCTCTCCCAAATGTTCACATCAGTATTTCTAGCACTGATCTGGAAACAGGAATCCAGTTGATCCAGAGAACATAGAATCATATGATAGTTAGAGTTGGAAAGGACCTTAAGATCATCTAGTTCCAACCCCCCTGCCCTGACTGTCCTAGTATACTTTTTCCTTTGCTTTTCCTATTCTCATTATTAGGAGTAAGTATTTCTATCATTACAGTAAAAGCATCAGCAACCATAGGAGCCCCACTCTGCTGGGAGTTTTATGGATGTGTTTCCCTGTGTATTTGCTGCTGTACTTCACAAATGTAATTTATCATTGCCTGGAACAAAACATAGTGCTGTTATCAATTCAGCATTACTACAGTCAAGGTTGATAGAGGTTTTCATTAAAGCATTTTACTTCACAGTTAAAATGGACACAAATAAAATGCGGTAAACAAACCAGCATTTTGCTTTGGATTGAGGTGTGTTTTAGGAGCAATTCTTTCAACTGTGCGTATTTACTGCTTATTTGCTCACATTGCAGAGCAGTATTGGAGCACATGAACTAGATTTCTGTCAGAAGATGGGTTCCTGGAATGCACACAGCATGCTCTAACCATTCACAAACATATAATCCATAAGAACAGACAGGAGCTAGTCTAGTAAAGTAGAATCTTTAGATCAGGTATAATTTCCTGTTTGGCTTCAGAAATGTTTCATCTCATAGATCTACTCCTGGTGCACTGTACTACTTGGTAGTGGAGCCATTGACTTAGTGGGTTTTGTGGCTCAGTTGTTGCACAGTATTTTCAGTACCATGATTTTGAATCTGAAATCCTGCAGCTGTTGGGACCAGTTTTACAGCTCCATCCCTCCTCTCTTCAGCTGCCTGTTGTATCTATCTAGTATGGTTTTCCAGCATCCTTTCTGTTACTTTGCAGCACAGTCATTCAGGGCTCACAGTCTCCTCCGAACTTTTTGTTTTGTGCTTTCTTCAGAGCTGCTGAGACAGTTCAACTGCTTTTCTCTCTCTTCTGAGGACAAGTCGTTAATGTTACTAGTGTTGAGAAAAAATTCAACAAAGTTAATTTAAAATTCAAAGTAAATAATCTCTGGCTTTGGCATTAGAAATGTGAAAAATATATTGCCATGTACAACAGCTATGTTAACATGTATGTTTTGTGTAGCTTAGAAAAAAAATCAGATTTTCATCAGAAGAAAAGTAATTGAAAAATATTGTTCCCTTAGTTGTTTGTATTTATTATTTGTGAAATAAATGCAGAATTTTAGGTTTTGTCTGATTTGTTCTGATTTGTGCCTTTTGATGTGGAAATAAATGCAGAGATGGCTTAAATTTCTATGCAAATAAATAATTGAATTTCTGTACTTGCAGAACTTATTTAACCTGTTTTACCTTCAGAATCTGCTGTTCCTCTGCAACAGTGGAAATTTTAAGTGAAAAATAAAATCAGTAGATCTGAAGTAAGGATGTACTGGTGGAATAATTTCTATGGTAGATTTTTAGCTATTTAGATTTCAGTGCTTGGCTTCCATTTTGTTACAGTCATTGGCTTTTTTACTTAGTTTGAAATGCTGGCATGGAATACTTCACCTGATTAATAAATTTAATTTAGTTAACAGTGGAATATAGAATCAAGGGGAACCCACCATCTAACCCTATAAACAAATTTTATTTTTCTTGTTTAGTTTTGTGTTGGCTGTTAGACTCAAGAGTAGTTTAGCTGTATAGTATGTGTTGGTTTTGTCAGATACTTTTGAGAGCTTCATGGAATGCATCTGCCTTTTCTAGTACAAACCCCAGTCTATTTCACTTTCAAAAGCTGCTTGCAGCCTGTGTTTTCCTAAGATACTTCATGTTGCTCACTGTTAAATAGAACAAAAAAAAAGAGAAAACCTGAAATGTATCTAAGTAAGAAGAGAGGCTTTAAGGAAGTGACAAGTGCATGGAAAATGAAGAGGAGATATGCAGTGCCTGAAACAGTTTTAGAACACTCTATTCAATGGAGCTTTATGAGGCTACTTTATCTTTTTAATATTGGTTCAGTTGAAATATACTTGAGTCTGGTAAGAAGAAAATTAATTCAGGCTATAGAATGAGTTCAAATAGATTACCTTCAGCTAATTTAACTATGTTGGATCACATTAATTTAACTAATGTTGGATCACATTAATGATTTCCTTATGAAGATCAGTGTTGAAGCTTCATTAAGGCAACAAGTCAGATGTTAACGTTATTTGTTTTCAATGTACCCTGGTGGGTTTAGGCATTCCTTTGTTATTTAACTCTCTCTTTGGCTACTGCGTTTCAGAGAAGATGAGTTTTGTTGGTCTTTTTGAAGTTTGAAAACTCAGTTAAAAGACTTTTTTTAGGTCTGCATAGTAAAGCTGGTTGAAAGGTTGTAATTTAATTGAAATAAGCAGGCGTGAATAACAGCATATTAATCAAGAATGAGTTATTCACACTGAATTACTAATTGAAAGCTTGAATTTAAAAGATGCTGACAGTTTTCTTCTTAGTAAGGTACTTATGCAAGGTTTTGGCTTTAAGCCTTTGAGTAATCCCTCTGAAATGATAGGAGACCACTTACCAAATTCTTTGGGGCTATACATTATTTTATGGGGGGAAAATGGCTTGCAACATATATTTATTTATGTAACACGATATCAGTGCGTTTACCTTACTGAAAACATAAGTGTCGGAAAATACGTAATTGAGTAAGGTTTGGACTTCTGCCTGTCAAAGTATTTGGTCTGGGAGTCTTAAAATGCTTAGACATGTTTAAAATACTACCTGCCTACTGTGACCAAGTAGTCTGCTTGCATGCCTTCTACATGTAAAGTGTGTGCATCCATCATTAAGGTATTCAGTGGTGGAATGGGAGAACCTAAAAATATCAGAGGGAAGCATTCATAGTTATGGTTTTCATCATGCAGTAAAGTAAGCAAAAGTCTTTCCATGAGTTTGAATAGAGTGTATCACAGTGGTTTGTTAAACTGAAATGGGGGTTTTGGGGAATTGCTATAATGTTAGTAGCAATGGTAATGATTCAGAATGTATTGAACAGGTGTTGGATTTGTAACATCTTTCAGTAATTTGATATAGACTAAACAAAATGAAAAGCAGAACATGCTGCTTAACCAAATCCTTGAAATAACAACCATGAATAGGCATATCTTACTTCTGGATATATTTTTTTGTTCTGCTTGCTTGCTTCCAAATTTTCTTTGCTTGCATTGAATTTATAGGTGTATGCATTAACTGTAGTGTTTCTCTTGCACAGCAGAACAGTAGTATGGCAAGTGAATCTAACAGGGTTTTGAAAATATGCAGATGTTATAGCTGATCAGGCTATGAGTTAAATATACATTGTCCTTGGAAGCTTTCAAAAATCATGCTTGTTTGTGTTAAAGAAACTGAATCTGGCGGTAGGGGTACTACTCAGCTAGTTGGACATCATTGAAACACCTACCTGTCTTGTCATCTCAATGAATTAATGATAATTTTGTCTACACAGTTCTTAGGAATGATGTAGAGCCAAAAGTGTTCCTGGTAATACTCAGTGAGCCTAATCAGATTTATATAATGCTGAATTTGGCTTGTTATTGTGAAAGTGCTTGCCAGAAAACCTGTGGTTTGTACCTTAATTCTTCACGTTGTCAAGAAACAGCTTAAAAATCATGAAAGTTGATATCAAATTAATGCATCTGCAGTGCTGCCAAATTTCTGCACACCCTCTTGGGTATTGAGTATAGTACGGTATATTCTCTAGAGTATATATAAAATGTGTTAAATTGGAAGGGGGGGAATTTTTGCTCATAGAGGCTGTATTGTTAGCTATATCTTTCTAAAACTGCCCTCATCAAAGGGATTATCCTGAAAAACTTCCATGGCACCTTGCTTCTTACATATGAAGGCCAATTATGAAAAGATAACTTGCCTACTGTTTATGAACTTGGAAAGATGCTTTGATTATGCCTTTGGGTACCTCTCTGGACTGCTGTCTACTTTAGGATAAAAATGAGTAGTGTGGAAGTGATTCAGCTCACTTGGAATTTGGGAGGTTTTGAGGTGCCCGATGCAGTTAGTTACACATGGTCTGTGCAACTAGATTTTCCAAATGGCTTAGAACAAGAATATGTAAAGCATTTGAATTACAGTACTCGCAGAATACTATTTTCAGGATTGCCAAAACCCTTAAGTGAACATGTAAATGTTATCATTTACTGTGATAGTAATCCAAAGCGCTGGTTCAGTTATGCATGCTTTTATTTTAATGCTTTTTTTTCCTGGGCAGCATGCAATGGGATTTTTGGGTGGCTAACCACGGAATGATACTAATGGCTTTCTTTTTTTTTTTTCTCTTCTCTTCATATCCCATTCTTTTCCATGCCTTTTTGCCCATATTCTCCCTTTTTCTCTGTTGTGTTTGCCCATATTCTCCCTTTTTCTCTGTTGTGTTTGCCTTATATGATTTTGACACTCTTCCATTCTACAGTGTGACCAAGATCAGTGCATTCAGAGCACTAAATTCGTTTTGCAGGCTGCTGCCACCCCCCTACTACAGAGTGAGCCAAGCATAACTAGTGAAGAGCTGCCTTTACCAGGAAAGACTTCTATCAGTGGGCCTTGTGCAACTCTAACTCTAGGGCAACCAACACCGCCATCTTCTATGCCAAATCTCACATCAGATACAGGTTTGACAGACATGATACCATTAAAAGAGGATCATGAAGGTCATCAGTTTCTCACTCCTGAAGAGGCTCCATCACCCCCTGGGATGCTGCCAAGTGGAAGTCCTATTGCACACAGCCATACAATGCACGTCCTGAGTCTAGCCAGCCAGGATTCATTGCATGAAGACTCAGTACGTGGTCTCGTGAAGCTTAGCTCAGTTTGAACAGTTTTTTTGAATATTGCACCATTTCTTGGTGGCTATATAAATATCTACTTAACAGGAATAATGCTGCAGTTCCACTGTAAGACTTCATAACATGCCTACAATGGAAACTTTATTGCCTAATGGAGTGTACTAAAAAGACAAGTTATTTTTTCAGTGGAGCTATGGCATTTTTTTTTTGATCAGGTGGTTAATGGTTGTGCTATGATGGTGGCTGCATTTTATTTTTAAACAAAACCAGAAGTGGTCAATAATCTTGTTTCCTGAAGCTTGAGTACAGCAAGTTGGAAGTCAGCCTGTAACAAACACCATATACAGTATAAAAGAGAGAGATTCTTGGATGTAAGTGTCATACTCTGTGTTCTATGCTCTTGTAATACACACTTGTTAAGGCTTACCACACTTGTGGCCAGAATGATCTGCACTTACGTGTTATGCTACTAATATTTGAGATAGAAAATTACCATTCCATTTGTTAATAAAAAAAAAAGACTGCAGATACGGATTTGCATGCCACGCTACAGTATGTGTTACAGTGGTGTTGGTATTAAGAGAAAGTGCTGCTTTTTTTATTTGTGACTTTCAAGTACTGTTTCACTTAAAGACAGTGCAACAAAGGAATTAATGGACTTCATGAATTTTCTTTTTTCAATTTATTAAAGTTTATTTTAAATTAATCAGTGGTGCCTAGAAGATGGAGAATTACTGATTTGATCATGTTGCATATCATTTAACCTTCTGTTTAAGTGTTTAGAGTGAGGTATTGTGTTGTGCCATACCACGGGATTCTTCCACTCCCTAATGTGATACAATTACCTGTGGACCTCCAATAAAATGACATCCTCTATTTCTTGGATATGTGTACAGTTATCCTTGCACAGTTTTCCTGGGGAAAGAGGGGAAAATAATGACTTGTTGACATAATTAATAAAATTTGACTGGAATATGTTTACATAATGAAACCGGAGCTATGAAGGAAGAGCTGGTTACGATTAGTATTGCTTCAGCATCACTTATGGTTTTGTTTGAGATGTGTGTTTGTTCCCATAAGTCTTTATTTAGAAGCAGTAGAGCTAGACACTGCTTGGACTGTAATTTTATGTTCCTTATCATATGGTTAAGGGTGAGGGGCTTAAGATTCAAGATGCAGACAGACAGCTGTCTGGACAATGAAGTAATCTTAAATGGCTAACAATAGACTGTAGCTGCCCCAGCCATCATCCTTCATTTGTATTTGTCCTTTATTTTAAAGAGAAATCTTAATTTCTTAGGATTATTCTGTGCTTTTCTGTGCTGTTTTGTTTAATTAAAGCACAATATTAATTGAAAAATATTTTTCCTTTAATATTTTAAATAGAAATCTTGATTTCATGGAATTCCACTGCATTTTGTTTCGGTTTGGTTTTAATTAAAGCACAACAGAAAGATTAACAATATTTTTATAATTATTTTTCTTGACAGTTGAAGAGAGCCTTACTTAAACTGAGAAAGTTTAATAGCTTTAATACTTTATTATTTGCCATGGTTTTCAGGATCTGGAACCTAGATTCTTCTTTTCTCAGGACAAACTAAATGCAGAATGTGCTTTATCTGATGCTTCTACTGCATGAAAGCATTCACCATTTAAGCAATGTAACAGTTCTGTGTTATTCAGCATGGTCATTCACTGACACCAAGCTAAAAAGTCTCTTGGTTTTACTTTCATTGTTGAAATTGAGGGCAATCAGCCTGCAGAAAATCAGTCACCCGTGCTATTGAAGCTTCAGAAAAGATACAAAACGCCTGCTCCTCTAAGATTTCATAAGCAGTCTATTTCTATAATTGATGATGCTAGCATTGACCAAATTCAGCATGGTTAACATAGCAGTACTTTCTGTCTGTAAATGCCGTAATGGCTCCACCAAAGAAGCTCTGGCAGACAAGTCTGTCCCAGCTGTTGGAGCCACCCACCCAGCACTTTTCCTGAAGCTAGGGCAGTCTCGAATTCTTTCCAACAATAAAACTGTAGTGACTGACATGTCCCAGTTGGCTGGTTTCCCAGTAAGCCCCAAGTATCGGCACTTAATTCTCTGCTCTTGAAGAGTCAGTGGTGCTTACCTTTGTGAATTCATCATTCCCTGATGTGTCTTCTCATTTGTGAGGCCATTTACATCTGCATTAAAACACATGACCGTTGAGTGCTGGAGATACTTGTCTTAAAGGCTTAGGTAAAGCGCTTTGAGTTTGTAGACCAGTACTTGATGGAATCATTATCTCACAGGTGTCTATAGGTAGTTAACTGTGGATGCATAACTCACTACATGGAAGGGCAAGTTAACTGCAGTATCAAACGTTTCCAGTTGTAGCAGTAATGATGAGGATCACTATTTTGAAAAGTTATTCTTTTAAGTCTTCCTGAAATACCCAAGAGGTTTTATGCTTCCAAGAATATCAACTTCGTGACAGCATTTGTATGTCATTGCCACTGGGGAGTAGCGCAGAAAGCTGCACTACTGCTCTGTGCATTCAATAGAATTAGTGTCAGTTTTAACATGAAACGGAAGGGAGAAGGACAGGATTAGAGTCTTCATGATACTTTCTTTGTGCCTACATGCTTTTCACCATAATTTCTTGAACCTACTGTTTTCTTTATAAGTGAGATGTGAAAATTACCTAACAAATTGGAAACAGCTGTGCTGCTTCAAACAGATGTGCTAGTTATGTGCTTGTTCAGGTGACTTTTTTCTTCCTTTAGTTTTTAAAATATGAGCCTGATATTTTTTAACATGCTGCCTATGTTTTTAAGTTTTCCATTTGAGAAGAAATTAAATACTGTGAATTTGTTTATATATTTATATCACCCTTAAATCTGTTTCCTGCCCATCTTTCTGGTTTTTAAATGGTGACTGACTTGTGAGGACATCTGCTGGAAGATTTCAGAACTAAGTTTATTAACCCATCTGGGGTGGAAATTCCAGTCTTTGATTGTCAGCAGGCAGTGATTTAGCAGAAGGTTGATCAAAGAGGTGCCTCTAGCAGGGTTTTTGGTCCATTCCCCTCACCTCCATCACTGCTGTCTTTCATAGTGGGTGCTCCCTTCGTTGGAAATTGTATGTACATCTGGAATGAGTCAGCAAAGAGTCGCCTGCTCTACAGATCTGATTATTTTATTTTACTTTGAACTTTGATTGCAGAGCATGCACACTAGGGATCTAAAATGATAATCCTAGTGAATGCTGCACAGGGTCTTTTTCTGTTTTTTTCCCTTTGACAGTTAGAATATTAATACTAAATAGCTCTTTCTATGTTTGACTGATTTGTAAATACAGACTTGAAGTGAAAGTTGATACTTTCAGAAAAGAGGTTTTTTTCTTAAAAATCTAAAATCTTTGAATGTGTAAAAACTTGAGAGTTTACCGGAAAAAAAGATATATTCTTCTGTGGTTTTTTTAAATAACATTTTTCTCTTCTAGGTTTCTATATAGTATTCTATGTAGAATGAAATACAGTGCTTCATAAAATGTTTTTAAGGGCTCTTTATTCTTGTGACTTCTCAAAGACTTTTCTATTTTAAAAGGGGGCTTATATTCATATCAGTTAAACAGTAATGTAATAAATGTCAATACTACTGTATTTTTGTATTACAGTGCATCCTTTATCAACTTTTAATCTGTTCGTGTTAACTGATGATATAGGTAGATGTATTTCTGCATAAAGTAGTTAATGCACTCATTAAAAATAATCTCTGGATGGAAGATTGTCTGTTTTGCAGTTGATCCTAGTGAATGATCCTAGAGGAAGCCAGCCAGTCTCATAAACCCAAAAACCTGTGGGTTAGCAGTTTGTGTTACAAGGGAGGTGACCAACTTGTGATACTGCAGATTTTGTATTTGTTTAAATCTAGGCAGTGAGTATAATACTTCACAGTAAGTAAATTGTTGCCTGATGTTCAAAATACTAAACAAAGAAACATCTCTGCAGAACTAACCAAATTAAGCTTCTGTTTGTCTTTTAGTTCCCTAATTCAGTACAGCTTGAAGAACAACTCAGCAATGTTATTGAGGGATCTAATCTTTACTTTGATTCTCTTCTGGTTTAAATTATATGTGGGAACTTTCATCACAGGGTTTTGTTATTCGGGGATTTTTGTTTGTTTGTTTGTTTGTTTTTCCTTTCCTCTTACCAGCAGTGGTACCCTGAAGATGAACATGGTGTGCCCGGCCATGAGCCAGCCTGACTCTGTTTTAAAATCAGTCACTGCCAAAGTGATTTTAATGGCTGAAGTGAAACAAGGTAGTATATTTCAGCACACTTTGCGATATTCTTAGGCCCAAAATATGAATGGAATGTGTTTCAGACAGCTGCATATAGATTTAGTTCACTTGAACTGTCCTAGTTTTTGGGATCCATCTGGGTCAGGGCTTCCTGGGTTTGATCATCTGCCCATGAAGATATCTGGCTGAGTGCATTGCCTGAACTTACGAAGGACATGTGGCATTAAGTGAGCTGTTTAAACCTGTGCAAATCTAGATTAATTCTGAGCTGATGGAGTAATATGGTTCTATCATTAGAAGGCAGCTATCTTCCAACATTCAACTAAAGAATTTGAAAGGTCACCACAGACAGTGCAGGGTGAGGAAGAGAACAACTTTCCCATGTTATCAAAAGATTAAATAGGAGTTTGTTTCTGAGGTAGATCAAAGAGGACAAGAATAATAAGATGGAAGGGAGAAGACTGAGTGAAAGCAGAAGAGAGAAGATTAGCAGGTGACATGGAGGAAAAGAGGAATTAAGCTGTGGAAGGAGAGGGAGGGGGTGTAAACAAAAAAGCCACATGGGAAGAGGGGAAAGAGGACAGCTGTTAGTCAAGCAAGATTAAAAGAAGAAACAAACTGGTATTTGTGAGAAATTTCATAAAAATCATTCTGGATAAAACAAATAAGGTCAAACTTTGAGAGAAAGCAGCTGTGTGAAGATGATAAGAAAAGTGGGAGGAGTTGATCTGCCCTCAAGCTCCTCTCCCCTAATATCTTTTCCTACTTCTGTTTTGAAAATACGTCTGTAAATATTTAAAAAAGTGAAATTTTTGTCCTTTTGAACTTGATGGGAAGCTTAAGATATTGACCATGATAAAAATGGTAATTGCTTTAGCATTTTGCATTTCTATACTGATCATTGTTTTAGCATTCTGTATTTCCATACCTCAATGCTATTGCACTGAGAAAGTTAATGGTATAGTATGGTTCTGTGTTTCTTGGTGATACCTTCATTAAGTTTGCTCATCTTTAACTGAGAGTGTTTTTTCTAAGGAGTATTCTCACCAATTGGTCATGAAACCTGCAGTTCAGCCAGAGCTTCTATGACTAGTGTGCAAATAGGTACTAAGACTACAGGCTGCATAAACTTTGTAATTTACAAACCAAAAAGGTCTGTCCCACAGAGATACATTTACTTTGCAGTGTATACTGAAGTCAGTCCCACTGATAAGAAAACATTTATGTCAGTGTGACCTTGATGTATTTTATGTCTTTCCCAACTTCAGCTGTATTGCCTGTTCTGAAAACTTGGAAAAACAAAGCTAATTTTGACCCCTCTGTAATTTAAATCTTCCCAACAGCTGCTGGGACATAACCTGCATGCATTTAGGTGTAGTTACAGAAAGGATGCAGAGGGACCACCTTAGACAAATTGGCTGAGTGGTCTGTGGTGTGAGAATGCTTAGAACCTTTCTTGAGCTCTTCTTTAAAGCACCATGTGCAATTGAGAAAAGGATATGAATTTAGGAGGCTCAGAAGTATTGTGTGACACTTCGGTGTCATGCTGTATAGTCTGCCCTTAGCAAGCTGCAGGGTTCTGACTGCGCTGGGGGCCAACAGTTGGGTGGTGGAAGATAAAGTGGACAATTTGGGTGTTGCACTTGTTAGGAAATGAACTTCACAGAATGGTGGAAAGTTCAGGCAAGGTGGTGGCACTGTAGTTAAAGCAGTGTTCGTGTGAAGGGTACAAGTAGGTGACTCCTGTTGCATAAATGTTCGCTAAGCATGAGGTTTTTGATAGCAAAGTGTTAAAGTTTTAAAACTCATTTCCTGAGCCTCCTACACTGTCAGAAGAGTAAGCAGTAGGGCACAAATGGTTCCCACAGTTTGTCACCAGGGGTGGCAAGCACAAAAGGCCTTGACTTTCTGTTCAGCAATAACTAAAACAACCCTGTGTTATTCGACACTGTTCTCAACACAAATCCAAAACAGCCCCGTACCAGCTACCATGAAAAAATTAGCTCTACCCCAGCCCAAACAGCACACATGGTTTGCAGGTGAACCACACTTTTGTTGCAGTGAAAAGAAAATTGGTTATTGGATTTTTAATTCATCGGCCCTGCTACCTGCCTTGTTGCAGTGTGGCAGCTGACTGTGGTTGTTGGCTGGAATTGGAGGAGTGGAGTTTCTGGCCAAAACCACAGCAGGGTGGGCTTTGGGTTTTTGTCCTTTTTCTATTTTTTCATGAAGTGTGAAGTTTCCTACAGAAAATTGAAAGCATGCTCAGTAGTGCTGACCAACTGGCTAAGTTTCTAGCATGCAGAGGACACCTGATATCCTTATGTATTTGGTTTCCTTCCTGAATTGAAGTGAAAAACATAGTTCTGAAGAGTTTCCACAGATTATGGAAACTTCAATTGAAAATCCTTTTGGAACACGAATGGTGTTTAATCTTTAAATCAATAGCAGGTTTATGTAGTTAGTATTATTTTATTAGCTATATGGCTTTTCATCTCTACCGGAATATGTAAAGAACAGTGAGGAGAGACAGTTTTCATATTCACAATGTCTATCTTTTATTATAGTTACATTTGCAGAATAAAACAAGGTTAAGTGGTTCATTCCATAATTACTTGAGTAGAAGCTGTTTCTACTATTGTTTTACTCTTGATTTTTTTTTCTCCTATACCAAATATTAAAATCCTCTTCCATCCCTAAATCAGTATTCTGTAATACATCATACCTTCTTTTTTAAATTATTTAATAGTCAAAATTCTGATAGACTGAGTCAGGAATGCTAAAAACAGATTACACAAATTAGGAAAAAAAATAAGCCCACACTATTTTTTAGTACTTGTGTCACAAGACTTTACTGTACAATAGTAATAGAACTGATGGAGTTGGTAGGAGATGACTTGCTCTAGACTACAGATTCTGATATCAAAGAGAACAGAGAAATTTCCTGGTTTCCATTTTTGGGCAACCTTTCTATTCCATCCTCCTGTTTCCTCATCTCCTCAGAAAATGCTGGGGCAAATGAGTTCAGGGTCCTCCAGTCTGGTGGGCAGATGCATCTGATTCAGCCTTTACCCCCTTGGTCACCTCACTCCTCTGTTATTACCAGCACACTGGTGCACCATTTCCCTTCCTTCTGCGGCTCCTGAGGAACCCACAGCCTGCAACAGAACAAGCCCAGCTTCCTACTGCTCTTTCATGTGGGATGCTCTTGAAACCAAGGCTGTCATTGAGCTCACCAGGGAGTTTTCCTGGAGGGCATGGGAGGTGCACAGGAACAGGAGTGTCTCAGTTGCTCCTTTTCATGAAAAGCACAAGAATTTTTTTACTTTCAAGACCTTTCTGTGTAATTCGATTGACATACATTCTTATTTAGGTGTGTGGAGACAGACACACACTGACCATGCACTTGCATAGGAAACCAGGCTGAAAAGAAGATATTACTAAAAATTAGTGTTGACAGAATAAAATGTTACGGGAAAGGCATATATGTGCAAAGCTTATATCCAGAACTCTGACTGCATGCCTGGGTCTGAATGTCTTCTGGCCTTTGGTTCTGTATGTATTCACATTAGTATTTTAAACCACTCTGAAATTAATTTTCCTGTTATCTCTGCTTAGCACTTCAGCTCATATTATGGAGCAGTCTTGTAATACAAAATAAACTTCAAAATAAACCCGACCAGAGCTAGTCCAAAGTTTCTATCCTTAAAAGGCACAAACAGTGTGGACATCAAGTTTTGATTTGTCAGCACCAAATGTCTTGTTACAGAAATCTATGCCTGTCAAGCTCGCTACTTGTGAAAATAGATGTAACCATAGGGAAATCTATCCTAACAAATTTGTATTGTTCCTCTGATTCATAACGCTGAAGGTGTGCTCTCCCTTTTTAAAAAAAGTATCAAAATACCCGGTGTCTGTCAAACTCAGCTTTTGTGAATTTATAGGACATTTCCTTATATTACAACCAAAAAACTAATAACTCTTACACGAGGAGGGCATTAACAATGTGCCCAGTATGTCTGTAAACTGCCCACTCACTCTGACAGCCTGCTTTCTGGAAGTCTTAGAGCCTGAGTTCTTGTACATATCAGTTCCATTAGTTCATGAGGCTTAACATGAATTATTGTAAAGAGATGGTTTCTGCTGGTAAAGCTTTGTTTTAATTTGTGCAGATCTATTTGAGGAGTTTAAAGAATGTATTATTTCTGTTGTTCCTGAATTATGGCAGATTTTGTTCCTCTCCTATCTGCTCAATAGTCAGTTGCTCTGTTCCTACATTCTTAACATATAATAATTAGTGATCCTGATGCCTGAGGAATTAATTAATGGTTTGAGACTGATGGTTACATTTCTTTTTCCTACATGTTTCCACTGGCTGTAATGACAATAGTATCCTATAGAATTTTATTAACATATTTTTCTAAGAGTAATTAAAGAGCGCAGCGCTGATTAGGATATATACATAAACTGTCTTAAATATATGCATTCTCTCACCTACTGTAAGGAAAGGACATCAGATTGCATTAGATAGAATAGAAATATGTGTTAGGTGTTAACTAGTCTCATATGAGTAATATCACATTCATACAAATTGATTATTTGTCTGTGGTTATTAGTATTAGTGGGAATATAAAGCAATAGAAGTTTAAAGACATAGCCTTAAAGTTTTTAGTTTAGTGTCTTTCCACCAAGGTACAAAAGAACAAGTTTTTAATAGCACCAGTACAGTGACAGAAGCATTACATATGTTATGAGGAAAATGAAACTGGGGATGCTGCATGAAGCCTACTATGTGATTCATGATATTTGTCTGCAATCCTAGCATGTGTACAGCCCTGAAAATTACAACTTGTTAGTATTTTGCCTTTCTCTAGTTCTTAGCTGTTGACCCAGCATGCTTATTCATGGTATCAGTGCTTGAACACCTGCATTATAAACATTTTGTATTCTTGATATTGTTCATACCAAGAATTCTGTACTGGAACACACTGTAAGTAATCAGTCTCCAAACAGAAATTTCTCTCTTCAAGCTGGCTTTTGTTTATTTCTCATAGACAAAAAAAAAAAAAAGAAAAAAAAAGGAAAGGAAAAAAGACAAAAAACAGGGCTTATCTCTGATACAAAAAGCAATTTTCTCCCTTTCCCCACCCAGGGACTCAATTGTATCCAAGACTAATGACTTTTGTTTTCCTGCTCTGTGGTTTGGTGGTAACCTGCAGGACTTGAAGAGGCACCAGCAAGTTATCTGTTCCCAGCTGCAGTCTTGTGTGCTGCTTATCTGCACAGCATGCTGACTGGTAGCTGGGTCTGACCATTGCTCTGAAGTGGGCTGGTAAGTAGGAGCCAGGTGCTGGTTCTTGCTTGCTGACAGTTTACAGAATAGTAGCACTCAAAAAAAAGAGCTTTTCAAATCATTCTCCAGGGTTATAATTAGGCAGGTTTATGTAACTAAAATGTTTGAGTACTAGCATGCAGTAAGGAACATGCAGTCTAAAATTATTAGTTATTAAGATTAATTTTACAATTTTCAATTTAGAAGTATAAGCATATGTGTGACTGTGTCTGAAATCAGAATTTGGGATATTTGTGTTTAGATGCTGGTAAGTTTAGATAAGACATGGAACTTCCAACCAAAAAATGCAGCTCAGAGGACAAAATCTTAAAAGCCCCACTTAAAAGATTTGTATTTATTTAATTTTTACTTTTTCAGGGTTACATAAATGGCAAATACTGTGTTGATGTAGCATTATTCTTGATATATGTAGAGTTTTGTAATTCAATGAGACGTGTATTTCTGAACAAGGTAAGAGAGAAAAGAAACAGGGTACTGTTCTTGTGTGTAGAAAGTCTGGTATTCTTTTTTAAACATAGATTTTTAACACTGTGTCTGTTATATCAAATAATATATAACCCAGATCAACAGTAAAACGAATACCCAAGTTTGATGTCTCACCAAGGTGCTCTGCTGAGCCATGTGCTGTCGTCCCAAGACAGTTGTGTGTATCGGAGATGTTTTTTCTGTTTGTTCTCACAGATTTAGGCAGTGTTTTATTTCATTGCGTTCAATGTTAAATCTTTTTCTAATGGACAATGCAATCAGTTGCAGTTTTCCCCTAGGCAAGGAGCTGGAAATATTTTTGGGCTTTTCTGTCATTTGAGTTGCATAAATGCTTAACCCCTATGATTTCTCCTCTAGTTTTTTCTTCTTCTAGGTGGCAATTCTGAATGTTGCTCTGACCCACTTTGGTTTTTTGATTTGTTGTAAGGAGGATGTTCTGCTAGGAGGTTTCTTCTGAAGGAGCATTAAGCAGTGTTCCTCTCTTGCTTTCTAGTTGCACCTCTCTGCAGAGAGGATCATGTATAAACAGTTTCAGACGTTCAGTTCTTACGTTGGAAGATGGTGAGGTCTGTAGCCTTCCACTGGGCCTCAAATGTTACATCTTCTCTTTGAGAAGACTTCATATGCTTTTTTTTTCCCCCTTGCATTTGTAGGTCTTTCTTAATTGCCTTAGTGAACATAGGAGTTTACAGGTATAACAAAGACATAGATGTATTTTTTATCAAGTGAGCAGATAAATGTTAACATTTTCTGTTGTTGCGTGAACTGAAAAATGTTTTCCACACAGTTACATGCATTTCAAAGAATAGGGGAATAACGTGATTGCATTGGTTTTGTCAATGAAATACGTTTCAAATACAGACAAAAAAGCCACATTCAGTTCACATGGCAAAAGATCTGCCATGGGGCTCATGGGAGCCATTTCTGGGATTTTTAAATAGTCCTTTTTCCTGGCCACACTCACCTTTGTCACTTGCACTTAAATATCACTTGTTAGCACTACTCTGGTCAGTGTTTGTAATTGCTTCCTAAATTGGCAAGACCTTAATTTTGAGTCTGAGCTAGGTAATGAAAGAACATATTGCCATCTCCTCTTCATTTGAATGCCTTGGAGTATCAGTCTCCTCCCCAAGACTTGTATTTTCTGTGATTCTCTTGCCACAGCAGCATGGCTGTCTCTCACAGCCCTGGGATGCCACTCCCTGTATCACTGCAGGGGGTTATTATGGTCCAGCCACCAGGCTCTGTGTTGCTCCTTGAACTTCATAGGAATCCTGTCAGCCCTCCAGCCTGCCTCAGGCTCACTGAATGTCATCCCTGCCCCCAGCACATTAACTGAACACCCACCTTCACCCCTCCATACAGCAGCTTGTTGTCATCATTCTCTGATAGCTTCAAGGTTATTAGGAGGATGCACACCCACATGCACATACACAGACTCAGGATGATTGCTTAAGTCTTTTTTTGCTTAGAAAACCCTTCTAAACAATCCATACAATTTTGTTTTATGCTTTGATTTTCTTCACATACAAGTCCACTATAGCTTGGTCTTTCAGCCATGTCTACCTAATGCTGACTAATATCTGATTTTGTTTTCCTGATCAAAGAAAGTATGCCATAAAATAGAGTTTCTTTCAGTGTACTCCTGCAGCTCCCCAGTGTTTCTGAATTTTCTCTCAAGTAATTCCTTTGAAGCTCATTTGGAAGTCTGCTGAAAGCTTCAAAATAGCAGAGCACTTTGTGTAAGTGGATTGGTGGAGGGCTCAATCTATAAATGATTTAGTGCCTGTCTTTCCAGAAGGGATGAAGCCATGTCGTGTGTTCCATAATTCAGAAAATACTTAACACTTGAGTGAACAGGCACATACATAAAGAAACACGATTCACTCGGTATTAGAGCAAATCTGCTGCTTGCAATATCTTTTTTTCTTTCGTCATTGTTCAGCATTCACCACTCTATGTTCAATAATGTCAGGGATGAAGGATTATGTGCAGAGGTCTAGAAGGCAGTGGGAACAGTAACAACCCTGTTTAATTGTACTCTTACATCAAAGCATTTGAAAGTTACTGGATTATAAAAAATGTTGCTTGTCATTTTTTCTTTCAGAACAGCTGCTTATTTAGTGCAGTTGAGTTCAATGATGTGCTTGGTCAGTCCTACAGAAAATCTAATGGGTTTTTGTTGCAACATTTTGTAATCTGGCATCAATGTAAACCTATTTACTCAACTATTCTTGTAAAACATTAATCTGAGGCAACAGCAATTCAGTGCTTGGCAGATACTGTTTGTATCAGTACTCTGCAGTGGCGAAAGTTACATGCATATGTCAGCTAGTAAACTTTATTACATTTTGCTGACCTCTCTCATTTACTGTTTTAATGTTGCCCTCATTAAATTCTGGGATTTGGAGTTTTTATTTGCATTTTATTATTTCCAAAAAAGCGAGAAGGTTTTGCATCTCCCAGGAAATTAGCTGGGTTTTTAATGCTTGAAGCCTCTCAGTCTCAGAATTGGAGTAATTTGTTCTCATTTAACCCACGTCCTAGGCTCTGGGAACTGAAAATTTAGCTCTATGAGAAAGTGAAATGTAGTTTGTAAGGGTGTTTTTTTGTTCCCAACCCTCATTTTCACTGAGGAAACTAAATTATAGGGGTGTGGCCCATTAAAGTTGTTAAGCTGGTATTAGTACTGCAGTAGATTATGTTTCACAGAAAGCAAAAGATACAGGTTGAACATGTTAAACGACAGGTTAAATTGCTGGAAGGCACCCTGAAAGCATCTCACCCATCTCTGTGTCCCAACACATACAAATACCTGTTTCTGTAACACCTGAACAATTTTTGCTTATACAGTGTGTAATGAAGGAGACTTTACAATCTCTCCAGGCTCACACCTTCTATCGCTTCAGTACCTCAGCATTAGACACATTTTCTTAGTGTCTAAATTGCATCTCCTGCAAGGTAACTCATTCCCATTAGTCTGGCCATTTGGGGCATGTTGGGCAGACCACTTTTCCCAGCACTGGAAGCTGTGTTCTCCTTAAGCTGACATGCCGCTGGTTCATTCTGGTGGGCCTCCAGCTCCTTGGCCACACTCATTCCCCTTTTTCCAGCTCTTGCCAGGCCAGCAGCACCCCTTGAGGTGCAAGGCCTGTGGAAAGCCAAATCTGAGACTCTCTGAGCCCTAAATCCTTTACAGAACTGCTCCCCAGCCAGCTCTACTTGCTCAAGCCTTGTGCTTCACTGTTTCCATGAGACACTTGCAGCTGCTCTGTAAAAAAGGAGTAACTGTAGCTATTTATGGAGGCTTGTGAGGCTTGATTAATTCTGCTTGGAGAAGTCTTTAATGCAACAACTTACAGAAGATTCGAAACATCTTACTGAATTTGATTTGATTTTGTTTTGGTTTTTTTTCCCTAAGCTGCAATAGAGGTGAAGAAAAGCTGGACAAGTACTTAGATACGACTGTCTTACCTGAAAGCATAGGAAAGATGATGGAAATTTTAAATAACTTAGTTTTAGTGGATGCATTGTGGCAGTCTGTTTATGCCAGCTCATCCAAAATTCCTAGGACAACTTGTGTGATTCTTTGGAAAGAAGTCTTGTCTTCGTCATGCAGTTGTGATAAAGTTTCAGTACAACATGGCTATTGTGGAGGACTTCATTTTCCAGGATTCCATTTCTCACTCATGAGAGTCTGTTGGCGATGATCACTAAGTCTTACATAAGGCAACGCTGCCAAGTGACAGGAGAGGCATTACACTGGTACATCTCTGTCAGGTACTCTCAGCTAAAGTGCTCTCAGAAAAGCTATCAAGCTGGATGGATTGTGTATATGGTCCTGGTAGTTCCTGTGCTCTGGAAAAGGGATACTTGTATGAGGTGTTTGTGTGATGGTCTGACCACGCACTGATTATCTCATGTGTAATATAAATGTCATGGCTTCACCTTGTTCGAAAGTGGAGGTCTGTTGTGAAACTGATGGGGGAAGAGAAGGGAGAAGATAGAGAAGGGACAAAAGGAGGAACATATCTTGTATTTCTATGGGAATGAACTAATACCTGTTTTAAGTCTAGGTAACAAGGTTATTTGTACATGGTTCTGCGCTTTAGGATGTGTTGTGCTGAAATCATTTGGATACGTAGAGTCTGCTTCATTCTACATGTGCGTTCTGCTTACTCAGCACACACAGTTTACCCTCCAGCAGCTGCTTCCTAATAGCTCTGGGGAAAGGACCTTAAAAGCAGCACTTCCCAGGCTTTTCACCTCAGATGAAACGACAGCAATAGCAAATACGTAACCAAATGCAACATAATATGGAATATCAAGCCACCCACCAGTTATAATGCATGTGTAGATTTGTAACATTCAGTTAGTCCCTCAGGCTTCCTTTCTCAGTCATGGGGAATACCAGTGTTCCTTAGAAGAGCTCCAGTAAGTGCTGAGACTGCTGTTCTGGTGTGCAATATCCTGGGGCTCAGCTGTCCCAGCTGTGATCCTTCTTCCTCTGAGCACACAAATAAGGGTCCTTAGCTACCTCCCCTCCTATACTGGAAATGCAGCTTCTTTCTGTGAGAGAGATTTATTGCTGCATTCATTTCTTTATCACAGAGCTTGAATTCAGCAGTGTTACTCATGTCCTTTGTTTGATGAGAGGCTGTATAGGGTAAGAAAGGCGCTACTTATCACTGGCAGGTAGCACATGCCTTATGCTGTGGTTCATGCAGTGCTATAAGGGCATTTAAAGGATTTGAAAGGGAGCGCTAAGGGGTGAGTGAAAGATATGTAGGCAAGAAACTTTGGGTACATGTGCCTCCTGTCCTAAACAGGCAACTATGTTTCCAACAGTTCAGTCCTTTCCAAAGTAATTTCCATTATTATTTACAAATGGCTTGGTGGGGTAAAAACAGATAGTTGCAGAAGAAAAGAGAAGTATGAAAGACAGAGCCTAGACTGCAGGTTGTGCTCTGATTGGGCTCAGCAGTAGGGAGAAAAGTGCTTTTGAAGACGGGTGTCTCCGCGAGCAGAGGTGAAAGTAAAAGTCCTCAGAAATCTCATAAAAATATCCTTGACCTGGAAAAATCAGAGCTCTGAACTGGCCGCTTGGCTGAAGCTAGGGATTACACAGGGAATAATGATTTTTAAAAAGTAGGAAAGAAAACCGGTAATAACCATTGCTATGGAAATTTGATGCTTCACGAACATTCAAACCTCATGACCTTTCAGGTTGTGTTTCTTGTTGTCAATTGGAAAGCGGTGAAAGCCCTGTTCTAAATAGAAGGCAGTAGCTCTAATGGTTTTCCGGAAGATTGGGAACTATGTAAGGCACATCTGCGCAGTAATCATAGGCTAATTAATCTTTATGTTCAGTCAGTAAAGCATCTGGAGTAAATGTGCTGTGCAGACCTACGGTTAGTGACTGAGTTGTAGGACTCAGGAAGCTGGATCACTAGCTTGCAAGTTGCTTATTGTCTTCGTGTTTACTGTATCAAAAGTTACACAAACTGGTTAGGTTAATTTTGGGAACTAATGTTGTGTTAAAATACACATATGCAGTTCCCAGGCAGAAAAGCAATTTTGCTTAATCTTCTGTTCCCTCATATGTAAAATGTGTCTTCTTGCTCCCTCCCTTTCTCCCCAGAGAAGAGTTGTTCAGTAAAATGTACTTACTACAATGAAAACACGTACCAGTGATTTTAGATTTGAGAATTCTGGAGTTCAGATTTATCATCTTCTGCAGTCCCCCGGTGTTTCAGGTTCATGGAGTGACTACTGTGATGTGGTTTAAGTATACTGCATTGTGGAAATGTCATGGATCAAGTAATTTTCACACAGGCATTTACTGTATGTATTTAGTATGTGCAAGTGGCATTATATTTCTTAGGTGGAATACATTTCCTATATTTCACTGCTGAAACTTTATGGTAACTTGGGCCATATGTTAGATGCTATACAGGGAGAGCTAAGGATAGCAAAAGTATCAAGAGAATGAGGTCAAATGGTTTCCAAATTCTATTTCTCAGACTGCCTACAATTTTTGAACTTTAGTAGTCCAGAAAAAAAGGAAATATGAACTACTTTTGATGGCTGCTGCTGTGGTTGCTGTGTTGGACTTAAAAGAAGCCCAGTTTTTAAATTTCTGTTAGATTTATTACCTTGGTAAGGAACAAATGGCTGTTATTGTCACAGAGGTGGTATCAGGCACTGGGAGAAGGGGGAGCAGTTATTTTCATGGTCTATGAACAGAACTGAAAACCTCTGGCTCTGCCAGACTGTTCCAGCCAATGTTTCTCTAGTGTCTTTGGTGCAGGCAGCTGAGCTGAAACCTGTCCCTGCTCTTTGAGAATCTGTGGGGACAGATTGCAGCCCTGGTTCAGAGAATCTTGATGCAGCTCTGTTGACTTCATTATAAATCTGTTCTTCAAGTTGCTGAGGCTTGCACGGGGGTTCAAACATGCCAAGATGTTGAATGCTAAATCTTGTCTCTCATCCTCCAGCTGCCTCTCCAAGGCATCAGGGAAGTACTTTTCTGAGGCATATTGCTGCCACCTTCTAGATCCTGGAACTGTGTTTATGGAGTCCTTATTGCTTATACCACAGTGCAGAATTGGTGAGTCCTACATGATGATCTTAGGCTAGATGGTGCAGCTCTGGCGGGAGACTGTACAAAAGTGGCTTCAAACTCTGTGCTGCCCCAGCCAGTGACAGATGCAAGTTCTGCTGCCCTGTAAGTAGCAGTTTGATGCCCTATACATCACAGCGGCCCAGGCTTAGCTGATTGTATCTTCAGGAATACAGTGCAGCAGTAAAGAGCTGGCAGAGTACAAGGATCTAGGCTTCCTTATCCAAGAGGAGTGCAGTGCAGATTCTCCACAACCATGGTGCCTCTGGAGTTTTCTTCTGCAGTGTGGAGACCTTGCAATGACATTGCACCTAGAACCTTTTAGTGCTGCCAGGGTAGTTCAAAGCAGTGACCATGCAAGCTAGAGTCCCTTTTTAAGCACATAGGGTTGGAAAAGCAAAGGAAATATTCTGACTTTTCTATTTGAACTGTGGCCTGAATGAGTATGTCTCATTGTTGGCATAGGTCAACTATATTCACTGTCTGGCAGACAAAGTCCTGAGAGAGTTAAGAAGCAGTGATAAAATGGTATTGTCTTAATGCTAAGGCTGGCTGTAGCAGATGCAAAATAGAAAAGCAAAGACAAGTGGCCTTCCAACTTCTTTCCCTTGCAGTCTAGATCTGACCATCCCCAATGTAGAGAGCAGGTTTCTAAGTAGGCCAAGTATGCCAATAACTGTGACTCTTCCCACATCTTCATGGTTACCCAAAGCTAAAAATATGCCTGTGCTGTGGCTGTCCTTTTTATTTGCCTTCTAGATCTTCATTATTACCTCCTAAGGGTATGCAAACCAGTACTTTCTGTGGTCTGCATTTCTGCATGGAACTTAGCTCTATATCCTTAATGGAGTCTTATTTCTTTTGTCCTTTCAACCCACATTTCAAAGTGATTCAGATATCTTCATGTTAGGTAAAATTACTACAACTTTGAGTGGAAGATACATGTTGTTTTCAGGCCATTTTTAATCATATTGAAATTTGAATGACAATTTTCCAGGTTGTAGCTTTTATTATTAATTATTGATGGATTGTTTGGGTTATTTTAAAAATATAATATATTGAAAAGAGGAGGAGTTGTGACTGCAGTCAGCAGCTGGCAGTGATACATGCCTACAGTAGACAGGGGAATGAGGACCAGCTGTATCTGCTTGGCTTGCAACCACTCTCCCAGTGCCCAAATGAACAAGAAAAGATGCCAGCAGCTCAGTGAATTGTTTCATTCTGAAGCATTTGCTCTATATAAATTACCTTACTAAACCAAAAATTAGTAACTTCTTTCCTACTGAAAATGACAGTAAACAGCAAAGACCTTTCCTAAATTAATTTCAGCAAACTTCAGAAAAAAAATCAGGTTTTATCTTGCTCTTCCATTAAAATTAAAACTGTCATGTAGAAATGTTTTGAAGGATAACATAGTCCTCTTCCCTAAAGATCAACTGGTGGATCAAATCTGTTCAAAACAAACTGAGTTTAAGTATTTATTCTGATTTAATTCCCTGAGAGCAGGAGAGGTGCCATCTTGTAGTGTGCTAGAAAATCGTATAAGGTAATTGAGTCAGGGCTGATTTCGTATGAAAAGGTTTTTAATTAAATTTCTTTATTTCCTTATTTATCAGGATATTTTAATCAGCTTGAGATGTCTCTGTACAAGTAATAAAATTGGAAGTCAGAGCAAGTTTCAAAAGCAGAACTGTGTGTTACTGTAAGTTGCAGTTACTGCCTTCCCAAATGTTAAACTCTATTAAGTAACCACCACTTCAGAGCCAACCTGAATCCTAACAGATTGCAAACCCACTGTGAAGCAGAATGCCCTTCCGCATGAGGCTGGACAACATTCATATTCCAGATTGCAGTTTGTTTCATATAATTATGCATGTATTTGATATGAGTATATGAATTTATGGGATAGTATGTAGTGTGATTTTTCATGTAAAATTAATGGGATTTAATGCATGTAACCCATTACTGCAGGCACAGTATTAATTAAATCACTTCAGTGCAGTATAGCCTCTGTGAAGAACAAGCTTGCTCATACCCTATTGTGAAACAGACAGTGAGTTATCTCTTCATGTGACATATTAGTCACTGAAATACCTTTTAATCAGGTTTTTAATCAGCATGCTTTGGCTTTCCTTTGCTAAAATGTGAGCTCTGAAATGCTACTTAAGACCAGATCATTCCTTCTGCGAGAAAGAGGCCTGGGGGAAGTTAAGGGATGAGATCTCCATCAGCAGATGTACCACAGTCCATCCCTGGGGCAATAACTGATGTAGCAGAGTAACCTTTCTGAGCAGTGGCAAAACAGAGCTAGTGGGCTCTATGCTTCTGTGTAGGAACTTTCCCTCATTTCAGCTCCCTGAACTGCAGCTGCCTGGGGATATTTAGCTGTCGGGGTGGGATGTTACTTTTTTCTGAGGTGCTGGTACAGTAGCTGTCACTCATGTCTGAACAGTTTGTGTTCTCGCAGCTGGCGCAGGGTACATACTGGGAGACTGGTTAATGGCATGCTTCGCCTCACATGTGGCCAGTTTGCTTGTGGCCCTGTGCTGAGGTGCTACGTATGGTTGCACTCTTTAGTCACCCCCCTTCAAGTCCTGAAGATGGACTGCTTGTGCCTTTGCTTCTCTGCCAGCACAGTCACACCCAGGTAGTAAAGATCAGATCTGATGATAGGCACCTTCTACCTGCTTTTGTGATTTTGGTGGGAGTGGAGGCACATAAATATGTGGCTGGGGCTTAAATTCCTTTGCGGACTTCCTGTGAAGCATCTAACTTAGGCCATGCTGGAGCAGGGAGTTTAAGTAAGCCTTACAAAGCCAACTGGTTTGAATAATTTACTGGACTGAGTTTCTTCTTCTGAACTCTGCTTGACCTCTTTTGGAGATGAAAAATGAAGTCCATTCTGCTCCTGGCCCTCCCCAGCTGCACTTCCTCCCCAGGGCAAGCCCTCAGCACAGCCTCTTGTCTTGTGGATGGGAGTCCATGGATGGTGCTCTGCGAGGGCGCACACATGCCCAGGTTCTGATTTCTACCCTTGCTGGGTGCTTCATTGCTGCCTCCCTCCAAGAGCAATAGGAATTATAAAGCAGCTGGTCAGTTGGTGCCCTGGCAGATATTCAAGCTCAGCTGTGTTGGCCAGAACTGCGCAGCTCCCTGTTCATCTCCATCCTGATAAATAAAGACACCCCTCAGTTAAAGAGCATTTCAGCTTCTTCACTAGTGCTTTGAAATATTTTCCTATCTCTTCTATCTGTTAATATTGGCAAGTGCCTGTGTTGGCAGATTCTTGTGTTGCCAGCTTTCATGCTTTTTTCAAAAGCTATTGGGTTGCTTTGCTAAGCTTCAGCTTCTGCAGCCAAATGATAAATGACAAGTTCTAGCCTTGTTTTTTGACTGAGGAAGAAATGCCACCATGTCAGAGTTTTAAAACCTAGAAAAAAAGAAAACAAACACCAAACTGAATCTTTATTATTGTTAATAATAAACCGTGACATGATACTGCTAGTCATATAGTCATATAATGTGTGGGACACGTGGCAGTGAAGAACCCTTACCAAAGGTCATAGAATATGAATTTTATCATGAAATTTTGCTGGGAGAAATTCTCCAGGCTACAACACACTGACACAGATCTTCATTATGTATTGGTTCAGCCATTCAGGCAGCACTACGTTTAATCTTTCATGCAGTAGATTTGTCGGTGTATCTACTTGATGGATATTGACAAGGTCCATCTCTGTTACCAAGGACACTCAGGTATTTTCTGTCGCAGAACAGTTCTCTTCCTTCAAATGCCTCTCGATGTCCAAAGCTTAGCCTATTGTTCCTACCTGTAGCATCTTCTGTGACCTCTTTTCAAGGGGAATGTGGCAACCAGCCACTCTCTTCAAACTGTTGGTAAGCAGGGGTAAACCATGACTTCCTTTGTCACAACTGGGTGACAGAGAATACCTCGGTGTCTCCATTATACCAGGTGCTGGGAGCTGCACTACTGGAGCTCAGGAAATACTTTTCAGAGGTTAAAGATTAGCCATGGTGTACTACACATCACAGTCCAGCTCTGCCCCTTGCACTTTGCTCTGTTGAACTTCATACCATTGACCACAGCCCATCTATCCAGCCTG
>JAOEHY010030762.1:29510-48772 GCA_025447955.1 Psilopsiagon aurifrons | reverse complement strand
CCAAAACGGTTCCCCCCCCCCCCCCCCCCTTTGTTTCCTGGGGAGAGCTGTCTTGCCTACATAAATCCAGCTTCTTTGTCCTTTTTCAGCGAGAGAACTAAAGGCAGAGAGGTTAAATGACTAAGTAAGGCCAAACAATGAGTCAATACCAGCAGTTGGACTGGAATTCAGGAGTCCTTGGCTTCTGCTCCTGTGTTTCTCTCCTGCTCCAGGAGACGGGAAGCTGAGAGGCGGGCGCCTGCAAGAGAGACAGTCTGCAGAAGACCAAATAAATACTCACTTGTGTGCGAGTGAACACAACCTCATGTGTCTGTGCCTGGTGCTCTGAAAAGGAGTTCAGTGTGCACTTCTGCCATAAATTGCAGAGCCAGACCCTCTCCTGCACTGCAGCTGCTTTGTGCTGCATGGAGGAACATGCCCCCAAGGCTGGCGCAGCTGGGCAGGAGAGGACCACCTCAGGCTTAGTGTGCTGTGGCATGACAGCCTCCAGACGGGCTGTACCTGGGGAGGGAGAGGACTTGTGTGCACCTGCAGAAGGCTGGTGGTGGAGCATGTTGTGGCACTCCTCCAACCTCCGTGGTCTGGAGACATCTGAGGACAAGGGAACTCATGAGACGCCAAGATCAACTTTGCTTCCAAGTACTGAGCACTCTCCTTGGCCACCCCTCGTAACAGCACAAGGAGAGGAAAATGTGTTACAGTGTTAACATGATAAATGAACATAGCTCTTCTGAAAATGTTTTATTCTTTTGATCATTATTAGTGTTATGGATCCAGATGGTTTGGTGCCAGATTACAGTCCAGATTGAAACTTGTACAACTGAAACACATCCTCTGAGAGAGAGAGTTGCTCATGGAAAGAGTAATAGGCCTTAAAATGCAGTGATTGGTAATACTGGAAACAATTTTCTTACAGTGCCTTTTGATGGGTAGATAAAATTTAAAAACTGATTTGCTTTATGTTTTTAATGTATAACATTTATATCTAGTTAATTTGTCATTGGACAGTGTGGTGCTTGAATTAAATACAGCTAGGTTGCTTGTATTCATGGCCCTGACTAAAAGGTTACTTCTTTGTTCTCCTGCCTTTTTCTTCCAAGATACTTTTGGCTGTTTCCTGGCTTTGTTTGGCAGAAGCATTCAGTTCTGTCACTGAGCTGACAGTCACGGAGGGTGTTGTGCTATATATATGCCTTACGCAATATTTGTGTCAAAAAGCCTCTGTCTAAACAGAGCCAGTGTCAGTAAAAGATGACCCTGGAACAAATGGTCTGAAGTCCCAGAAAGCTGATCTTTCCCAAAAGTGACTAATGTGAGGCAAATGAAAAATGTTGGTCTGAAACGAGTCAGATCCAGCTGCATGCATCTGATTAAAAACATCAATTGCTGGACATCGAAACCAAATAAAACATGAAAAGTTTTGAATGAACAAAACCAAGAAACTGTTACCATTTTTAGGATGCATTTAAATGTGTCAGTATCTGTTACCTGATACACTGATACTTTCAGTATCTTTTTAAAGGGTCTCCAGGTTCAGACAATACATGTTGTACCTTCTATCCAAAAATACTTCTGTTTCCTTGCATCCAAGATGGAAATTCCTGTCCCCCTTGGCCATCCATCTTCAGATCAAATACAGCTGCTCTTCCTGTAACTCAACGTTTTCTTTCCAGCTGGCCTTCTGTGCAACTGATTTTCTTCAGACCTTATACAGGTCTATCTGTAGTGTTTTCACTGTAATCTTCACTCTATGCAATCAGAGGAAAATGGCTTTCCAAAACTTTTAAAGCACGTAACAGAGTCTGGGAAAATCTGAGAATGCAGCTAGAAAAGACAAAAAGTCAAGGTGAGGGGAATTACTTCATTTCAAACATGAAATGTGACCACCACCATACCTTACTTCAAAGAAATTCACATCAGCATGGCATGGGCATACGGTTTTGGAAAGATCTGAAAATGCTTCTTACTATATAGGGTGCTATTTATCTTAGGACTTAGATACCAGAATAACGGTATCCTTAAGTACTTTTGGGCTTTCTGTCAAACAAAACCCACGCTCAGTTCTTCAGTGGAAAAGGAAAACTGACTCTTAAGGTGAATGTTTAACATGTCAATTGCTTAACATGTCAATAATCGTAATCACCTGCTTCTAAAAATAAATGTAATAATCACAGCCATGCTCCAGCAGATCTAGCAAGTGCTGACAGTTGTGGCAAGATTTATTTCATCAAAGATACAGCACTTCTTTCACAAATAACACAATTGCAATCTTAACAGCACATGTTCAGGATGGCAGGCTGCTTTGACTATTCTGATCTGCTGAGATTGGGGCAGGTGGCCTAACAACGGATTCTGCATGGCGTGCAAGGCACTGATGCTCCTGGTTATGATGTATTGTGGCAAGATAAAAAATGTAGGAACCATTTTTCAGGAAATTCAATCTCTGGTGAGCAGAAGAGTACAGCAAATCAAATCTGTATGAGATGTCTGTCGTATGTTAATGCCCCTGTTTGGTTTTCAATAATTTATGTTAGACAGAAGCATTAGGAGCACAGCAAAGAGTATTGCTTTTAGATCCAGCATGAAGTGGTTTCACAACTCTCCTGAAGAGAGGAGCTATTTCAGTACAGCAGCCCTTACTTCTACATGATTTGTTTTGGAGAATTACACACAGAGCAAGGGAATGTCCTCAGCTGTTCCAGAGGATGGCAAAATGAAAGTTGTCTCAGACTGAGTCCATCTGTCTCTAGAGTACGTTTTGCCACCTCTGTAACAATGTGGTGATAACAGTTCCTGATCCCTCTGGCATATCACTCTAAGGCAGACAAGGAGTTCAGCAATCTAAGTTTAGCATTATGTTCAAAAAATAACCTTAACTGTCAATTCTTTTTCCCCAAGTAAGCAACACAGTTCTGATGAGTGGAGAAGGTAGGAAAGGGAAATGCCTTTTTGTAGAATAGAGGCCTCCTAATTGCAGGATACCATCCATCATCTCAGGATGTGTCTGACACTGGATTTCCTTCACTGGCTTGTGAAAAAGAAATATTTTATCAAACATCCTGAATTTTGCTCCTGTTTGGATCCAATGATGCAATGTGCTAGTCAGAGAGGTTCTGAGGCACTTACACATGCAGAGGTAATTGTGAAGTGCTTTGAACTTCTTATGCATAAACCCAGTCTGAAACAAATGCACACAGATACAGTGGTGAAAGTTGATTAAAGGTATGTAGGTCATTAGGGTGAGGTTCAAAATCAGATTGTATTGGTGTTTGTTCTCATTGCCTGTAATGGATACAACCTCGATAGTGTCCCTGTGATTTTAGGGGACAATATGCTGACTCTTGCCAAAAACCTTATGTTAAATCTGTTCCTCTTAATTATAATCTAAATTATATATATATTCCTAGAGTGTATAACAATTGTGCTTCCTCCAAAGTATTTGTGATATGCATCATAGCAACTATCAAGGGCTAGCTTTTCTAAGATTTCTGTGCACTGAATGCAAAATTCTTCTGAAAATCTTTTCATAGAGGTCTTTTCCAACTTAGTTGATTCTGTGATTTTATAAAAGCTGAGCTTATTTGAAATAGTAACTTTGGGTTTATTAGGAGAGTTTATAGTACATTGGAAAAAGGAGTCAGATATTCCACATAGGAAATCTATATGGAGTCAGTTCTGCCTTTTCTTGTGTTTATTGAGCCACATTCTTGAGCAGGTCTCCCTGTAAGGATGAGAGTAAAAGAGAAAAAATAGGGAACAGCTGACATTGTTTTGCAAATGAAGACCAGCCCTTGAAACTGTAGGGACTCCAAACATGCACATTTGCATAGCTCCAGTACAGGTTGCCTCTGAGAGACACGATCTTGTCACTATGCTCTTCAAGGTCCTCCTGACTTTCCGTGCTTTTCTTATTTGTGGCTGTTGCATATGAATAGTGTAGATAGACTTTATTGGCTGACTGTGGTCGAGGAATGATTTGTCAGAAGAGTATGATTCACTCCATGAAGAAATTTGGCCAGCAACTCACTAAAACACATGCACGCACATGCACACACACGATGCACCCATATCTAGGGTGGATATGTAAATAATGAGTAGCAGAGAGTCAATTAAATACTGCTGGCCCATCAGAGTTAAAGAGCTTAGAAAAGGAAGTTTCCTACAATTCAGAGCAAAGCACGTGAAGAAACAGCAACAAACTCATGACTCAGGAATGCCTGAGTAGTTAATGAGTCTTTCCAGGCTGTGGTGATGAATCACTGAGTGTTTTTCTGGGTGTGAGCCTTCAGGTGACAGGGACGACATTGGCCAGAGTGGAAGTGACCTCAGCAACAAGCTGGCTGGCACATATCAGATGCCTTTCTAAACCAGAAAGGCAGCGGGTCAGCAACGCAGAGCACAAAGCTAAGGCTGAATTGTAAGTTTAGGATTAAATAACAATTTGTCAAGACAGAAATGCACAGCTTTATTGTACATCTGAGACCAGACGGGTGCTATGTTAGCATCTAGCTCATCAAATTTATAATTATATATGCTACCTTCAATAGAAGAGTAGTTCAAACTGTACTGAAACAAAGTTGTGAAGGCAGCAGTGACAGGAACAAAATCCATGAGGAATTGCCATTCTGAAGCTCTCATAGAGAGACATTCAGGTTTCAGTTTTAGTTTTAAAAACTTGTGATCAAATATAACTTTATTGTAGTGCCATCAAAATCAATGCAGTTACATTAAGGCTGGATTCAGTCATTTTACTGTGATCACAGAGTGGAGTGTCCTTCTTAAAACTATAATATTTGAACAAAATGCCTATGAAATCTTAATGTGCTCCAGAGCTTTTAAAGTTCATATGGATTTTTTACCAGAGTAAGTATGGGTAGCTGAGTATACTTACACAATAGGTCTCCATGACATTCTGTAAAATAGATTATCTTGTAATACCATAAGTACGTTCAAAATAAAGTCATTGAAAAAGCAGAGAAATTGTGACAAGCTAGCATAGCAAGTGACAACTCACTGTCCCTATGTAAACATTAGTTCTCTGCTCCAGGAGAGCAGGCATACAGACATGGTTGTACCAGTAGAGGCGGACACCACCTTGTAGTCTTTGGTGCTGCAAATGAGGATTTGGCTGTCATGAGTTTCCATGACCTCGTTGCTCACAGAAGTTTCTGTTGTCTGGGCAGAATTGTTGTTGCTGCAGCATAGTAGTTCTCTCCCTGGAGGGGGCTGGCTGGAGAGGGCAGTGGGGGGAAACTGCATTAAAACCGGACAAATCACTGCTCACACTCGCTGTTATAGGAACTCTAAGAAGTCAGAAAATACAGGACTTATCCCAGTATATCTCCCAGACTGCCGTGTAGGAAAGTCCACAGACAGCAACAACCTTTTGCAAAACTGGTGGGTTTAGAGGGCAGTCAATTTAAATATCATAAGAAAATGCCTCTGCCTGTTGGCAGGCAATGACTGCCTGCTCACTGTCCCATGTCGTGCTCCTATCAGTGAGAAGAGGTTAATCTATCTGCCCAACAACAGTTCTGAGTTATGGCCCACATAAGGCTTGATCCAAAGCTTGTCCATGGTCAGTAAAGGGGTGTGAGTCAGGAACATGATAATTATTTTCAATAATGAAATATTTTAATTAGGTAATACATTAGACTCCACCTTGTGAAATCCTAAAATTATCTTCTTGCACCCAAGAAAATGTACCATTTGCTTGCATTAGCCTGTTTCTGTTTGGAAAATTACACCGTGCAGTGTAGCTTTTCTACGTGACCCGAGCTTTGTTGAGACTGAAATTGTGTGAGGGTTCCCAGTATCAAGATAAATCTGCGTAAGGTCTCTCAGAGTAGAAGAAAGACCCACGTAATGTCTAGTTTTAAGAATCAACATGAAGAGCGTAGACTTGAGCAGAATGTGGTTTAAGAGTATTTGAGCAGTGTCAGTGCCAGTAGACTGCTGAATGGAGTTAACTCAAGAACTCCTTTGCTGACCAGGCTCTGAAGTCTCCACAAATAAAAGTTTAATATTTCAACTATATTTATGCTGTTATGAAGGGCTTGAAAAATGAGACATGAACAAAAAATTATCCCCAAAAGACAGCAGTTTATGATTTCCTGAAGTTTGAGAGAATGTAAGAAATTTTATTTTGTCCTGAACTGCTATTTTAAGGGCAAAAAGAAATTTCCTGTAGTAAAAAACTCTCTCTGCTTTTATAAATTCAAATGTACATGTTCCATCAGCTCAGAGTCAAAAGATTTTTCAACTTGGCAGAGGTTTTTCTGATGAACAATTAGCATTTATCTCACAAATAGTATTGCTTTGTTTCAGTCTCACATAGGACAAAAACACATCTGAGTTTTTTTCTTGAGGAGCTCACATCTGAGCTCCTCAAGAAATCATTGCCATCAACTTGGAAACACCCTTTGCACTTGAGAGCAGGAAACTAGCATGCTGTGTTGACTGTGCCATCCTATAATTCTCCCTCTTGGAGATGACCCTGGATAAAAAGCTGCTGCCTCCCATGCTGGCACCTGCTCTGGAATTTTCAGTGGCAGGAGAGGCGCAGATCTGGTCCAGGAGCATTGTCTTTCAATTTAATTTCCACAAGTCAAAAGAAGTGGCTGGAAGGGTGTAGCTGATAGAGGGCATGCTGTGAAGTGGCTACAACTCCTTGGCTAAGCCACTCTCAATCTGTTAGCACTTTGACTTTAAATATGGTCACTTCTGTAATGTTTTTCTCCCACTTAAAGTTCTGCAGTCCCTGGGAATATGAAGCCCTGGAGAAACTTAATATTTAAGAAATATAACAAGCCAGTATTATCATGAAATATTACACAATTCACACTGTGCATTAGGCTAGGTTTACTTCATAGACCCAGTTAGTGATCTTTCCTAGGTGAAAACCAGGGACTTTTATTAAGAGGTAGACCCCATCCACCTACGTTTTAACTCATTAAAACTAGGAAAATATCTGGTTTCATCTGCAGAGAACAGGCAGATGTCCGTGTCCTCTGGTCTGTGGATATCTGCACTCAGAAGTCTTTCTTTGGCTGTAGGATAGCACAGAACAGTATGTGGGACCAGCTCCTCCACCCAATGAAACCACTGATGGCACAGAGAGGACTTTGTGGACTGAATTTTGATTCCCTACATGGGGTCTACAATTTTGGGTGATGCTTGTCCATGGGTCCTTTTTTCCTGCTCTTTTAATAGTGTGTTACATCTTGTGATTAGATTTTACCCAGTAGATTACTTTGTATCTTAATATTGTTGAACTTTTGCCTGTTTGATCAGCAGAGGTGCTGGAGTCAGACTACTGCCAGCTCTTTAACATGCTTTCCATATAACCTTGTGTAGCAGGCATTTGGGCTGGGCAGTATCATTCTTACTCACGTTGATGAGCATTTAAAATACCTGAGCAGTGCCAATGACTGCTGTCAGTAAGCCATGTGAGTGAGCAATCACCAGCCTGAGCAAAGGTTACAATATCTTGTGCATAACTTCTCTGCACCTGGGTTAACTAGTAGGAAACAGTGTGGTTTAACTTACTTGCTGAGCGGTGAAAGCTAAAACACCCTAGCAGCTTGGGAGGAAAGATACTGCAAAAGGGTAGCAAACTGCCAGTATGGAGTTATTGGGCTCCTATTCTTTGTTGTGATATTTGGTACCCCAAATAAAGCCCTTTCCAAAGCCTGAAACAGGAGACTTCCTCCTAGGTGTGAAATGTTCTGGGTCAAGGCCCAGTGGCTGCCTCTGAGCTGTGCTCCCACCTGCAGAGCATCTCCCTCTGATCAAGCGTCATTACCAGGTGTTTTTAAGATTTAGTCTTTACTTAATCTTTTTTGAATTATGGCACTAAAAGCTGTCCTGAATGTATCTGTCTCCCACACAAGCTATCAGTTTGCCTGAGGGGTTGGGTTGGTTTGTTTCCTTTTGAAAGGAAAAAATAAAACAAAAATAAAAAGCATCCATTTTGTCTCTGCCCAGGTGAGGAAAACAGGTTATGTTTAAAAAGATGCTCTTAGCACCCCCACCCCCAAACAAACCAGTAGTAAATGCTACTTAAAATAGGTTTAACTATCTAAGAGATTAGGATCATTCTTTCTCTCTGCCCAATCTAAATTGCTTTTAATTGTGACCTCCTTTCCTTGCCTAGACAGATGCTCTTTGTCTGCTGGGATCACTCAGCTGTAAAGTCATTCTGACAGCTACCTTGCTTCCCAATCTCTCCCAAAGGGCCAAGACTCTTCCAAGTGATTTCCTCCTACTGAAAAGACTATAATTAGCTGCTTCCCCCTTTTTTCTCTATTTAAAATTGGCATTGTACAGCCTTTCTTCCCATCTTCTGAAACCTCATCCCCCATCCTGTCCTGCTTTCAAACATATGTAAAAGGAAATGTTATGCTATGGGAGTATAAGCACATTATTTAACAAAGACATCATGCCAAGTTTTATAATAAGGAATCAGCATTTTCTTCCGTTCTCATTCAGCTGTGACTTACCCTTCTGTTACCCAAAATAGATACTACCTGCTTGATTCTGATCTATTACTTCCTCCCCATTTTACTAAACATTATTATTACCCTATTTATTTTGGTAGCCTGAATATAAAGATTTCCTTTATTGCTCAAGTGTATTATTTTCCCTTATATCTAAGTAATTGCATATTAAGTTTTCCTGTGCATTTCTGTAAGTGGAATAGCTTTTGAAAATGTAAATCCAGCAGCAATACTCATAGATTCAAATGTTTCAGCTAAGAATGTGTTTTGATGGAGTGTTAGGGAAAACTTCTTGGCTTTTAAGGGATTTGAAGATGAGAAGTCTCAAAATCTTGTAAGCAGAGGCAATTTTTTTACAAAAATACCATGTCACTATAAGATATTGTTCATTAATCAGAATTTACTGTCGGTATTTTTAAGCTTCTCCAAAAAAATTCCAATGACCAGCATCTTCTGAAGACTGGCTCTGCATAATTATGAGAGTCGTCTTACTTAAAACAAATTATTCGGACTTCCCTACTCAGTTATGCAGGTCTCAAAGCTCAGTTCAACAAAGAAATGACTGAAAAGCTATTTAAGTTCTTTCATGTGTTAGTTCATCCCAGTCAAGCTTTGTAATCAAAATGTGACGATTAGCATTCCTTTGTAATTTAATACAAATGTATTCCTTTTAAATTTATTACAAATTTATTCCTTTGTAATGAATGGCAAAGCAGGATATCTTTATAAAATCATTTTCTAGCTTTTTACATAGGCTTTGGCAAGTATACTGTTATCTACTGACCAATGTGTGTTCAAAAATAAATGTGCACCACTTCCAACAGTAATTCTGAATTATTATGGAAGCACAGGACATTTTGTAGTACATATCTTCGCTTCACTTATTAAAGTCCTATATCTGTCTTGGTCATAAGAAACTCTAAATCATGTTGTTTGTTTCCACACTTTGTGTCTGTTGGTTGTAGCCATCAATTCATAAACCTGAAGTCTTTCATTTGCTGAATCCAGCATCTCCCCCCAGTCCAAAGGGATTCTGCATGTTTATAAACAGATTTCCAAGCTACCTACCCTATCAGAGCCATAGCATAAGAATCCATTTCAGATTGGTCTTTCAAACTACACAGAGGATTATATGAATCTCACTTATTCCTCAACTTTTTTAATTAGCATTATTTGGAGGAATTTCGATAGTCAAAATGCAGTTAGCTGAACAGGAAAACATCTAAGATGTGAGTGGTTTCATCTATACTGTTGCAAAACTTGGAGAGTATTCAAGACCTTTATTCTATGCCTTGTCTCAATATAAGCTTACTGCTGGGTTTTTACAGTCAGGATCCCTAGTACTGTAGGCTCTGTGCACTAGTATATGCTAGGAAACTAAGTGTATACCCTAGCAAATCAGGTGTGCACGGGAATGCTCCGACACCAAGGCTGATTGGCATGGCACAGCTTGCATCTGTGCTGGCAAACATGCTCAGTTTCCACAACAGCATGGCTGTCTTAAACTACCTATTGGGAACGGTCTCTACAACATTATTGTTCTAAAACTATGCCAACAAATAGTTTAGGAGGGCATTAGTTAGCATGGGCCAAAGTGGAGGCAGAGAACAATCCGATGATTTACCAATGTATACGATTGCATTTCACCTACCAGTACAGGCAGCACAGATGACTGGCAAACCTCTGGGATTTCTGGTGGTAAGAGAGTAGTGTAGAGTCTTGGTTCGGTTTTGTTGGTATTAGCACAGATATGTTCTGCATGGTTTGATGTTCCAACAAACAGCAGAGTGCCAGGTCCAGAGATTTTGTGACTATGTAGTATCAGAAAACAGAATTAGTAGCTGTTGCTGGGACTACTTATGCTGAAGCGATGGAGTACCCCATGAGCTGCTCTGCCATGGGATTACACAGCTAAATAAACGGTTCTCTTCTTGTTTGACTAACAAGAAACCAATCTGACTTAAACAGAGGCACACTTACAGTGTGACATCCCTTATCAGTGGAGGCAACTTTCTGCCTAAGAGAAAGAATGGCCAAGTAGTGGTACAAGAACACAAAGCTGAAAGTACAGAAAAGATACTAATTTTTCAACTTTTGTTTTAAAATGATCTTCAGTCCCTAATGCAGCCAAGGCACTTCCCTGCATGCTTTTGCCACTGGCAGCAGAGAATAAGCCCTGGAGAGCAAAGTGCAGCAGCAGCAGCAGCATCCCTGCCAGGCCCCAACCCTTTGTGGATTCAGATTGTCACTGGACCAATAGAGACTTCTATTGAGTAGCAATTCCCCTACTGGTGGTTTAAAACCAGTCTGCGCCACTTGTCACTTGCCTGGTTTACTGTAAGCCCACAGCAGAATCTGCTGGTTTAACTTTTCCATAGGATGGTGACATTCAAATTATTTTGATGTTGTGAAACGTGGACTCTGCTAAAGCAGGTAGGAAAAATAGTAGATGCTATTAGGTTATTCTGAACTCTCTGCTGGCATTCATGTCCCAGAAGCCAACTGGGAGGAATAACAGCTATCAGGGTCAGTTATTTTGGAAAGATACCTGGGGCAAAAACTGCTGGGTAATGGGGATACCTGAAGGAGTCATGTTGTCAGAGGAATGCAGTTTAAAACAGCCTGAAATGTGCCTTCTCACATCCCCTGTAACTAAACAGAAGTCAAGATTTCTCTTCAGACAAAACACTCAAAAGGAGGACTTTGCATCTTTAAAACAAAAAAAAAAAAAAAGAGAGAAAAATTTCTCCAGAATACAAAATCCAAGGCTGTAACACAGCCAGAGGCATTTATGGTGAGTTAGTGGCAAATGCTGCAGGGGAAACCGCTGCAGGTTCAACTGCAGAAACATTTCCAGGCAGTCGATTGGTGTGAAGGGAATTACAGAATCTACATGGGTGGGAGATATCCCTGCTCAATCAGATCAGGGTATTATGATGGTTGAGTTAAAGTAATCATCCCCTTTGTTTAAAGGAAGCACACCTGTCTATCATATTGGGCATAGGACACACTTGAATGGATGTGTGTGTTTCAGGGATCATCTCTTAGCTCCAGGTGAACAACTTTGTTGCAGAAGTTTCTCTCTGCCTGTTCCCATGCTCTCCCAAGTCATGCAACTGAGAGGCTGGGGAGTTTAAGTCTATAGATCATCTGTCCTCAAGGAGAAATCTGAAGTTATAACTGCTTTTGTGCAAGGAAGCTTCTGAGCAGATGCAGCCTGGGAAAAACCAGCAACAAATGATTGTTGCCAGCTGGATTCACAGCCAAAGCTCGGTAGGGTTTGGCTGGGGACTGCTAGGGAGCTGTGAAGAGGTTAGCAGTGGAAAAAGTAGCCCAGGAGATGCAATCAGAAAGGGGTTTCTGTGTTGGGAAAACAGCTTAGGAGATTAGAAACCCACTATAAGGACCTGGATGAGGGAAAGCCCTGATTTTTATCCATGTTGCAACTACCTCACTGACTTAGGCTGTCTGCAGTGACAAGGGCTTGCCTCTCCACAGAGACACTGAGGGTCTGAAA
Organism: Psilopsiagon aurifrons; assembly: GCA_025447955.1. Lineage (NCBI taxonomy): Eukaryota > Metazoa > Chordata > Aves > Psittaciformes > Psittacidae > Psilopsiagon > Psilopsiagon aurifrons. Next base: position 36,757 of record JAOEHY010030762.1, on the reverse strand, counting down.
AGTGCTAGGAGACTCTTCTCTTCAACTGAGATGGCCAAGGACTGCCATGATAAAGCTATAAAGGTATAGTACAGCCTGATCACACACCCCAGCTTCCGCAGCAGAGCAGGGCACCATGGGGTAATTGGTGTGGCTAGGAGAGCCTCACCGTGAGGAGAGTGAAGGTAGCTGCCAGCAAAGGTGTGCAGGGGACTTAGAAATATTTCTGGTAGGATATCTAGAATTAGATTTCCAGTCTGGAAAAATCAATCACATTTGCAGGGAAAAAAATAATCCACAGTAATGATCTTGTTTGCAACCCAGCCAATTACTGAAGTAATATTATGGGAAAAACTTCCCATGATACCTGGGAGTTAAACTACCAAATAAATGCCTTCAGCCTGAAGGCCCAAAATGCCTTGATAAAAAACATAGACAAAGAAATGGTGTGAAGTGATAAACTGAGAATTGGAAGGAGAGTAAGGAGGTAGAGCTTGCAGTCATAGTGCTCCAAAACATCTGTTTGAACCAGGGTGGGGAAAAGAGTGGATGCTGCATGTTTATGGTGGAAAACAAAGCTTGGAAACAGAAGATTCATAAAACAAAAATAGAAATATAATTAGGTTTTGTGGCACACTGCAGTGCTTAATGGTTTTGCACTGTTTTGTTTGGTTTGGTTTTTTAAATGGCGCCTTACAATCACCATTACTCTTCCATTTGTTATCATTATCTTTGAAGGGGTATCCTTTCAATTTCTCTCTTCTGCAGCAACATTGTGTGTAGCAGCAGCATTTATGCTCATAAAAACCTTGGAGTGATGTAACAATGACAGGCAGACACCAGCAACCTTCTGATATAGACCACCTTTTGGGCAAACACGTGACTACAGGCAAACTGAATGGTGTGATATTGCTGAAAAAAAGTACAGGTAGAGTTCAAACGAATGCCAGAAGGTACTTCCTGGTACAGCAGGTCCTCTTTTTGTCCTCAGAGCTTAGGTAAACCCTTTGCAATGGACTCTAAATGTCAGCTGTAAGTTGGACAGCATAGTGCTTTTCTGTTTCTTCGGTGACTGTTTTTGATGTCAAGAGCAGCTGTGTTCAGTCTTTTTTTCAAAAAAGAAAAAAAAAAGAGTAGAGCTTAGCATCTGAAAAAATTGGCTTTGTGTGGTTAACCACAAGCAAGGCACATGACTGAGTGCTGCATCTGCTATGTTCCCCTTCAGTTCGGTTTGGACAACAGTATTCCACAAAGTTAGAGAGGAACTCTCAATTTACAGAGTGCATTTAGAGCTCCTCATTGAAGCAAGCTTCAAATTTTACCCCCCCCACCAAAAAATACAAGCAAATCTGTACTCTGGAAAAGGGAACTGCAGCTTTGCTCCCCTCTGTCTTCTCTTTAACCTCAGCTGCAAGGGTCAGATTTCCAGGAAATATTTGTAGATTTTTGGACATCTGGCTTTCCAGGGTAGCTAGAGCTACCTCTACAGCTGTTTCTGGTAATCTGTAGAAAGGAAACATCAGCTAGTTTGAACGTCTTAATACTCACATGCAGAAAGATATGAAGCAATTATATCCCTAAAGTATCATTTTTATTTTAGCACTGGTAATAAATTAAATGCTTGAGTAGACTTACTGGTCTTGCTGGTAATAGTGGAGTTTTCAAACTGACTTGAATATCTAGTCCTATAACATACCTTGGAACTGTTAACTCATACTAATGAATGGTCCTATGCCCTGCAACCAAAGAAAAAATGCTTTTTTGCAAAACCCAATCTGAGGCAGTGGTTACAAAAAAAACAAAATCATAGATACTTGAAATTTTCTGACCTGCCCACAGTCACATAATTTCCTCAGCAGCAATGCAAGGTATGCAGCCTACAAAGCTTCTTTTGTAGCCCAGCATCTAGCCACAGGCTTTGCTTTTTCTTCCGTGTACATTATTATCCCTTTGCTAGGAGAGCGTGGTCTTTACTGGCTACAGTGCGCAAAAGCAAATCACAAAAAGTAGGGTTAAAAGGGGACATCAAGATTCCAAACTCCTTCTTCAAGACAGGAAAACTCATAAAAGGACTATATCTGTTTAAAGTATAATGAAATTCATGAAAGCTTTTATTTTCTCCCTTTATCACCTTTAGTGCTTGTCTGGGCCAGAAGATAGTTTATGCACTGGAGACGTAACATGGGTTGACATGAGAGAGAAATGTACGTGCACTAGAAAGAGGCCTCATAACTCTTCCTCTAGCTGCAGGACACCTTAACCCTACTAGAGAAAATGCAGATGGACAATAGCTCCTGGAAATTCATATTGCTTTGCATTTGCTTTGGAGTAGTTCTTGTCACCTCGACCTGCATTCAAGATGGGATCATGAATATTGTGGGAGCTGCTGATCAGCAGCTTCTTTATATGAAATGACTTTATTATCAATTATTTCTAAAGGAAACAGTGGCTCAAAACAAGATTTAAGGGGTAATGGACACTAAGGCCTGGTTTAATCTTTTGATGAACTCATTATAAAAATGCCACAAGACTGAATTTCTTGTGTATGGAAACACAGTAAGCTAGGAACCCTGAAATGCCCCAAATCGGTATAATGAAAACACACACGCACACAAAGTAATGAAGTCATAAATCTGTTAGAATTGGAAAAAAAAACCAAACAGTTTGAAAACTCGGAATCACATTATTCCAAAACATCTGTCTGTATCCTGGGGAAAAAATTGTGAATGCTATGTTCCGGAACTCCAGAAAACAAACATTAAACCAGGGATACAACACATTCGGGATCCATTTTGGTCAGGTCAGTAAAACAGTAATTCTTATTCTTATGAAGGAGAGCACCTAAATTAATTTTTTTACAGTAAAAAGCATGCACTCATGACAAATAGCATTCATCCATAGGGTCTGCAAGTTGCATGATCACAATCACAGTGCAGAGCAAAGTGTGCCTTATGGTGGCTTGATACTGACCATGCTGTTAATCTGGATGTAAATGCAATATATGCCAAGTGCCCATAGATTTGATCCCACCTTTATTAAGCTGTCTTGGAAAGTGCAGCTTGGTGCCACACTGTCAGACTCATAGTGTGCCACTGCTCCCCTTACATAGAGGCTCAGAGACAGGAGCAAGAGGACTCAAATACATCCGGTTAAGTTTACAGCCTTCTTTAGCTTTCTCCTCAATGAGTACTCAGTGAGGATGAATAACTGCACCATCATCTTGAGGTGATTTGAAAGAATAATTAATTACATTGTTAGTACAATTAGCAACCTTGTAGCTGAAGACAACTTGGGTGCAATCCTGGGCTTCTTAGTGTTGACAGGAACTTGTCATAGATGTACCTGTACATTTAATCAAAATACATAGTAGATCACACTTCTCTTGTGTTGCTTTGCTTGTGGAGACTGCAGTCCCCTGAGGTGGCAGGTTATGGCAGCTGGCAGAGCCCTTCAACTCGACAGGAAAAAATGGAAATACGCCACAGGCGGTCAGCACTCCAGATGGAAAGGGTCAGTGACGGAAAGAATCAATAGCGCTAATGGTATGTTACTTTTGCTAAAGCTAGCAAACAGCAAAATGGAAACATTTATACCTTCTAAAATATTTGTTTTGCTAAACTGTATCCTATTTTTCAGGAAAGCTGAGTTCAAAGCCTATTGACCTTTCACTGAAACCCAGAGGAATATGAAGTATGAACAAAAATCCAAATGCAAAGCAGCTAAAGTGGATGATACATATGAATGCACAAGTATCCTAGCTCAGATACAGGCATATATATTACACTATCAATCCGTGTACAGGTCAGAAAGGGACACAAAAAGTATAAAAATTACATTAGTGTTAGGTGTTTCAGGAAATCTGTTTTATTCCTTGCACAAAAAAAGCATGATTTGTTGTATCATTTCTTTCAAAGCTTATACTGCTTAAAAAGATACGTCTATCACTGATTATTCTGCTGTAAAGGCAGAAAAAAAAAAATCTAGGATTGGTCAAAAGATTTGTACACTTTAAGGAGAAGAGGGAGAAAAAGAAGTTGTTTCACACATTATTACCTAAAGAAAGAACAGATCATCATGAACAAGCACCCTCCTTATGTTGCAGCCATAGTGCTCATCCATAAAGATCTGCATTAGGTGTTTAATCCACAAATCCCCCTCTCCCTGAGTGCAATTAAATTTGCACTGAAACGTGACCTTTGCAATCAGCTTTACAAAACAGGAAAAGTGCTCTCAAAAAATTGTCAGTGTCCAAAAGCATCTTGCAGCATCATTCTGGAACACCCCTAGTTCTTTTTCTATGTAGCTTTTTTACATCTTCAGTGCTCAGCAGCTGTCTTTATGGATTTTTAAAGAGAAAATTGAGCTGAGGAAGTCCACTATGACTTAAAACTGTTGGCTTCACAGAGATGCATTAAAAAACAAATGCAACACCCTCAGAGTACGGAATTTAGCATAGCATAGCACTTTTCCCCTAGTGTAAAGAAACCAGCATATTCATGAGCAGCACAAAACCAGCCTTAGATATGTGTTTATTAAAAATGTAACCATGTCAAATCAGAACTTTTCATGAAAAAGGCCCCATAGTACACCAAAGTTCAAATAATAATGGCATTTGATTACCAGCTCTAAGAAGACAAAATCCATAAATCAAAAGCAACTGCATGAAGCACGGATTTTCTCAGAACTTCTTATTCAAGGACAAATTCAGAAACTGAAAAACTTGGAGGAATTTGGGTGCAATGTTGAGTGCATTTTTCTAAAGCAGCTTTTATGAACTAGGTAAGTCTTGCCTCAGCATCCTACAGTATTTCAGGATCAGCTGTCTTACTGGTTTGATAGCAATATTTCAGCACCAGGTGTGGAATAAGATTGAAAATTGTGTCTGTAATCTCTTGAGCACCATTTTAAATTGCCACATATAGTCCTGAGTCAATGAGAGGCCATCATGCTTTGGCGCAAATACCACATGATTCAAGAGTTCACAGCTCTTCTGTCCGAAGACTCCCAACATAAAAGAAAGGAAAAGAATTGTATTTTTTTCCTCAAAACATGTTTCATTAAATGTATTTTCCAGATGGGATTTGCAAGTGATGCCATGCTGTACAGTGATGCACAAATGGGATTCAGCAGCTGCTCCTCTGTTTCTCTGTGCAGATAAACATTAGGTTTCATGGATGTGGCAGCTCCTATTGTTTTCTGTCCAATTTTGGAGGAGGAAAGGAGAGAGAAGATAGAGGGGAGACATATTTTATCTATATCCTCTGGCAAACTTCACAGAAACACCAAGGAAATGGTGTTAACCTAACTCTGAAACAGGAATGCCGGTCATCTGAGGGGAAACACAATGGCATGGCACCCAAAGAACCTAATGGTGAGAGGTAGGTGAACCTGTATGGGTATGCTTTCTGAAAATGAAGAATACACTACAACTATTTTTGATTCATAAACTAAGACATTGCTTAAACAGCTCTTTTTAAGGCTCTGGAAATGTGAAATCTCTACTCCTTCCTAAAACAAGAGGTGTCTCAGGGGATTAACTTAAACATAATAATTAAAAGGAACAAGAAAAATTGGAGATGTTTTTGCAATTACTCCCTAGTCATTTTTAGACCTTCCTGATTAATGTAGTTAGGAAGCCTGAGCAAAAAAACATATAGTGTGGAACTGATGTTATTGTCATACCGCACCAACAGCTTCTCAACCCATAAAAAGAAAAAAATAACTTCTTACTTTATAAAACACCTATGAAAATAAAGACCTAAGACAATACATCCTCAGCATGCCTCCTGCAAAGCCTTTGGAAATTCATGTATTTGACAGACTGCTCCCTTTGCGAAGTTCTTGCCACTGAAAATAATGATTGTTCCTTAGATTTGCTCCACAGTTGTGGTAAATGCTTTGCAGCCACCTGAGTCACCCCAATGCATCACCTAGGCAATGCTAAGTGGACAGCCTGCTAGAAGGGAGAAATCCAAGGTGCACCATGTCAAGGAGCTCCTGAGAACAATAGCATAGAAATGTAAACCATGGTTCTTTCTCCAGATGGTTTCCAGCTTGAAGGTTATCTGAATAACCTTATTTTTCTTTATCGTTCCCCACCAAGCTTGTGTAAGTCAGAACCTACAAGGTCACTGACTTTCCCTGATCCTGAAGCTACAGGCAGGCCTTGCCCAGCAGAGACCAGTATTCAGCAAACGTTCTCCATGTCCTTTCTGAGAGTCCATCTTTAATGAAAAAGTTTCCATAACACCATTTGCAGGAGCTTTTAATTTGATAAGGGTCTGTGTCAGATCACTTCTCACTGAACTCTGCTGCAGCCCTTGTTCATGGGAACTACTGCAGACAAGTATGCAAAAATACATACTGAACAGGAATTTGTAGAGAACATTAAAAAGATGACTTGTGTGCTGGGTAAGGGATTTTCTTCTGCTATTGCTTGGTGGGTTTTGTTGGTTTTTTTTTGAGGTGGAGATGTTTAACTATTACAGCATGCGTTGAGGGTTTAGTACAAAGTGAATAGTAGGCGAACTGTGGTTGAAAGCAGATAATCTTCATGCAGAGCGCTCAACTTCCAACCCATCAAATGCTTAAATATGTAAATAACCCTGCTGAAGCCACCGAGATTTCTTATATGTCTAGTGCTACTCAAACGTCTAGTCTTAATTAACTACAGCTCAGCTTGGTAGCAGAAAATTTGGGAAATTTTAGGTGATTTCATTAGCAACTTGTTGGTATTTGGCCCTTTGTATTAAACAACGATAAAACTTGCACCTAAAAAGATAACGTTTATTTGCAATCCAAAGTGATTCCTAGAAATGTCTTTGTTAGGACAAGAATTAAGGGCAATTAATTGCAAATAATCTTGGAAGGATCTCATGAAAAAGAATTTTCCTGGAACATTCTCTCATCCAGAAAGAAATGTTAATGTTTCCTTCATTCCTCAAACTTGCCAAGCAGTGCTCTGCTAAAAGCATACTGGTTGGCAGCTGTAGACTAAGTTTTCTGGCAGTTGTTCTGATTGCAGGTAAAAATGACACAGACTTGAGCTTATACAAAAGTTTATTATAAATCACATTGCAAAACACACCATCTGGTGAATGGGTAGAGGGTACTTCACATAGCTGTTTGTTGGGGATTCCTGAACAAGAAAACACTGGGCGTCTTGATTTCCCAAGTCTTGGAAGGCAGATGCAGGGACTGTGAGAATGAAGACCCTAGGCCCACTGTAGGAGAGGATCTGGTTCGAGACCATCTTAAGAACCTGAATG
>JAOEHY010030762.1:0-17184 GCA_025447955.1 Psilopsiagon aurifrons | reverse complement strand
CTATTTATTTTTTTGGGGGGGGAGTAGGTGGTGGGGTGGTAGTGGTGGTGTGTTGGTGGCTTTTTTTTGATTTGAAGTGGGATAGAGCAATACAGCCAGTGTTCACGTTGCATTAAATTAGTGCATTAAATTGCAGGTGACCAGTCTCCAGTTCAAGTGCTGGGTGTTCCTTGGCCAGGTCTAATGACTGGGCTTTGCATATTTGAGCTGCAGAAAAGCATAAAATAACTGTAGGCTTGGATGCATTAGAACCCCAAAAATCTGAACTGTGCCAGTTTCTAGAGTCAAAAAGCTTCATCTGATAAAATGGTAAAATGCTATGCCAATGTTTATGTTGGTATAATAGTTTCCTCACTTGTCTTCATAAAATAAAGTAAACATAGAAATGGTTCAATTATTGGGCTTTCATAAAGTAGTGTTTCTAAAAAGGGCTAGGAAATCTCAAAACATTTGTGTGTTGATTAATGTTGGTTACTCAAGTACCAGAGAATTTAGCAGAAATCCACATTGAGGATGTGTTCTGCTGCATTTTAGATTCCTTCCTAGGTGTCTTCAGATAGCTTGCCATTGAGTTGTTTTCCTATTAATATTACCAGGGTTTAGGACTTGTTCCATTCTGTATTTAACCAGGTCAAGCTTTATTTGAAGTAGCATCATTTTAACATGCAAGTAGTTTCCTTTGCTAGTTTCTCACTTGCTTTAGACTGGCTTGTGCTGGTACGTTGAAATGCACAACCTATAATAGTATGGTGAATCTGAGAAGACTTGAAATTCATTAGATAACTTGTGAAACTTTGTGCCTCTCCAATTACTGGGATAATTACTGTTTTTCCTGATCTCCGCTCCCATTGAGGGAGCACTGTTGTGTGACTACAAGCTGTCTTAATGAGTAGGTCACAATGTGGCAATCTTTCTGGCAAAGGCTCCAGGCTTTTTCTGAAACCTTCACCACTTCCTGGCTTTGTTCTCTGGGGACAGGACTGCACTGGTACAGTACTGATCACCCTGAAGTCTGAGGCAAAAACATCAGGGGACTCGGGCATCAGCCTCCTGAAACACACAGTTAAGTACTGGTTCAGCAAACCATTTCAAGTGTTGCAGTTTGATTTCAGAGAGACACTAATGACTAACAGGCAGAGATTTTAATCATGATTGAAATAAATGTATCCTGCCTAACATCTGTAAACATCAAACCATGCTGCACTTGCTGCAGTTGTATGTCCTGGTGTACCTGGAACTAATCTTCTCAAATTTGAAATAATTTTGTCCCTAGCCTATTTGGGGTCCTGGAATAAGTTGATATTAAGAAAGAAAAATATAGGGAGCTCTGGGCACTTGGAGCAGTGCAGTAAATTGATTCTGAAAAAGATATTTTTGGTATCATTGGAGCTCTTCACTCACATTTAAAGTTTTTGCAGTACTTTGGTAATAACTGGTAACTGGTTTATAAGTAACATTTTAAACAAGAAAAACTTCAGGTGCTTAAACAAACTGAAAGCTCAGATCTGATTCACAGGAGTATCTGAGTCAGTATTTGGAAACATCTCTTAAGTCACATAGGTGCGTTGCATGTATGTCTGCAACAGAATTTCCCTATTGCTCCTGTTACATGGTTTGACAGTGCCCTGTAAATAAATCTATATCAACACCACAAGTTAATGCATGATGGTTCTTTTGAAAGTATGAGGATTTGAGTGCTGCTTTTTAAAACTTTGGAGCTGCTTATAGATAATCCACAGACTTTAAATTTCTTAAGCACTGTTGTAAACACGGAAAATGTCACAGTTTCTCTTTGCTTTTTCTATGCTCTGTGGCAGTGGTTGTCTACCCACCTGGTTTGTAACTGCATGGAAAGAAGCTATAATTTGCTTTAGTATCTAAAGATTTTAACACCTCTTATATTTAGCACTTCTGAGAGATCTTAGTCTTTTAACCATTTTAGTCCTCATACTGCATCAGTAACTTTTAGTCCTAGATGCTTGAGCTGAACAGGGGTCTCCTGATGTGTAGGAATTCACTCGAATGCAAATTCTTAGTGTGCATGCTGCCTGTAATGCCGTCCAGGAGTGTGTTTCAGTGGGCTTTGGTGTGTGCTAATGTTTGCTTACAGGTAGACAGCTATAAAGAAGCTCACGTTCTTAAAAATAAGATGCACAACCCAAAATGAGCTTGACTAACCTGAACAGAGTTCAGGTCTTCTCTTCTGGCCAGAAAATGATTTTCAGCAAGACAGTTGAAGTCCTGTGTGGAAGAGTGGAAGAACTAATCTGGCCTCACTGAGGGAAAGCCTGAGTTGCTGCGAAAAGGCTAGTAAGTCATTGTCTTTATTACTAGAGAGAACATTTCCAAGTCTCTTTAACACCTGGAAACTTGCCTAATCTCTTCTTTATTACCTAAAATCATACAAAAATGATTTCAAGGTAAATTTATTGCACCTTTAATTCTAGAAGCGCCAGTGCGTGCCACAGGCATGTTGGTGGTAATCAGGTATTTCATTGTTGTCCCTTACCCTATGAACACTTCAAACTATTTTGTGCTTTTTGGAAGCTCCTCATGCATTGTTAACCATTTCCTTGCAATATGAGATAGTGAATACTTAATTAAATACCTGCCTGACTATTGTAAAGACGTGCAGCCTCTGAGGCTGAAAAGGAGCTCCCTTTCTGCTTTTCTGTCAGCAAGCATATTTTATTAGCTGGAAGAAATGATGCAAATCTGTTTCTTAGCTTTTTATTTGTATTAATTTGCTTCTAATGTTCTTATGGTTAGTGGTGTTGACTTCAAATGACTAGCTGCAGGCTATTGAAAGAATTTTAGGGTTGAAAAACTGCTAAGAAATTGAGCGAGGAGGTCAAGAGGCACAGTGTTTATTGTGAAATTATAGAGTAATGTGAGGATCTAGCAGTTACAGCTGGTGAGGGGCTTGGAGTGATGATACCTGAGTATTTTGACCTCTCTTAGTCCAAAAGTGGTTTTCTGGACTTAACTTGGTTTCATTTTTTGGATGAGTTTGTTTTAATTTTGATGTTGCTGAAAGCAACAAGAAAATTGCATTATAAAAGAAATGTATACTAAAGGGAGATTTTTTAACAGGTGAATTTTAATCTGTTGTTTAACAAAACTGTAATATAAAAAACAGTTTGAAGGCATGGTTTGGTTTCATCAGGCTAGTATACTTCTTGTCTCGTAGGAATGCCTGTAAGAGGAACATGTGTAGAGATTTCTTTACAGTAGGCAGGACAGGAGGTAGCTGCTTCTTCAGGCTGAGAGGAATAAGGACTTGAAGAGACACTAGATATTTCTGCATAGGCTATGCAAATGTACGCTTTGTCTATCAGTCTGATGCAGTTGTCATGGAGAAACTAAAATGAAGAGTAATTCTTTTTGGTCAAATCAATGCTGCAGATGTTGCAGCACCTGCAGTGAAAATCTCTTCAGTCTTGGAGTATTTACGGGCTTTTGGATGAGTTTGGCATTCAGGGTGAAGAGCTGGGGAAAGGTTACATCTGTCTAAACAATCTTCACATTGGAAGAAAGGTAGTATCCTCAGTGCTCTGAGCTGGGAAACAAGCGATGGGATTCCTGCCTATGTTTCTGAAGCACTTGGTGTTTTTCTGAGCTCTTTGGGCATCAGTTGTTTTAAACTTCTCCCAGTACCCTTAATAATATCCACAGTGGGACTTGGCATATGTTTTAACTTACCGGGAGTTTTGTTTTAATTTTGGTTTTTGGGGTATTTTTTTGTTTGGTTGGGTTTTGGTTTTGTTTTGGTTTGGTTTGGTTTAGTTTTTTTTTCCAAAGATTCATTGATTAAAATGGGTGATTTAAGGTAAGTCTGTGAATGGTGAAATGAAACAATGGTTAAACTATCACTTGGAGCCTTGCCTACCTTACCTACATCATTTCTTTAGCTTCGCTAACATAATGAAGACAGCTAGGGCTTTAAAGCTGATAACAAGTCAGATGTCTTGCAGTTGTTCTAAACTACCTCAAAAACAATATTGGGCTAATCACAGGGCAAATTGCTGTAAAATATCAAACAGTACAGAGCTGAACATGCAAATATAATCTCAATTCCCTTTTGTTTGCAAAGTATTGCTACTTTTTAGGTTAAATGCTTCATTTTTGAACTGTTGTTTTGGATGTAATCAAAAGATACTGCCAATTTCTGAATTTGCTGATCTGCAGCTAGTATTTTGTCTTTATTCTTTGATTTCTGCTTCTTCAGTTTCTGTAATCCTGGGGTCCTAACCTGCTGTTTCTTTTTTGTTCTCTTAGAACTGCTGTTTAAAAGACATATTTTATTTCTAAAAAAACAATATTGGTGAGAAAAACAAGCCTGAGAGAGAAAAATACCACAAAACCAAACAAAACAGACAAGCGACACCACACTCCCAAACCAAAATCCAGCCAACCAAACAAAACCCAAACCAAAAAAAAGCCTTCCTCCAAAAATGTAACAGCCCCTCCCCCCAGAAAACCAAACTGATGTCCAAAAACTTTGTGGTAGAAAATGAATAAAATGTCTATGAAGACAGAAAATGTGTTTTACTATTCTGTTTCCAGTTACAGTCAACTTACTGCTTATCAGTAAGATAAGAAGAAGCTTTCTCAAGAAGCTGGTTTCAAAGGCTTAAGTTTACAAGACCTACTGAAGAATATTTGTATTACCCAATACAGTTTTTGTAGCAAACCTCTCTGAAGTTTATTCATAACAGAAATGTTACTGAAGTTATTTGACCAAAAGCCCTTTGTTCTTCATTCCAGCCAAAAGCTGAAGCTGCTGTCCTAGAAGAACAGTTCAGGTCTGCTTACTGCCAACTCTGTTTAAAATTTGAGGACTTCAGTTCTGAAGAGGAGTCCTAGCTAATGATTAACTTTTTCATAGAAATGTTTTACAAGGGTTTCCAAATAATGTTTCTGCTTCTCTAGTGGGATGCAGGTTTCTTTGGAAAGATTTATCTGCCCCATTTACGTTCAAAAACAAAATAGAATTTGTTCTTTTTAATCTCCTCCTGTGAATCTGGGAACTGCTGCCACCAACAACAGTAGGACCAGAAACTGGAGGTGAGGCATGAACCTGGAAGGTGTCACCTTCCTTGCTGCTGTGATGCAGCAGATGTATTTCTGAGATGGTGACATCAAGCAAATGAAACCTGTGAATCCCTGTTCAGTGCTGAATGGCTGATGCACTGAATTGCTAACTACTAAAAGGAAGGCATGCATTTATTATGGGAATTTCATGCTATAAATCTTTTATGGATGTTTCACTTATGCTATCTGCTGCTGCCAGCTGTTGAGGCGAAGCCGCTGTGGTACAAGTTTCCTAAATTTTAACGCATGGCTGAAACGGATGAATCTATGGCATAATACAAGAGCTCTTTCTAATACAACAAAATCCTGTCTGTAGGGAAAGTGTTTTAAAAGCGTGTCCAATTTTTAAGTGGCTTCTTCATTTTTAGTGCTCTGAAGCATACCTTTATAATGCAGCAGTTCTGCATCAGAAAGTCCAGCATTACAAAAGCATTTTACTTCAAGAGTCAGCAAAAACTAGTAATTGTTCTATGTGGGTCGTTAATCATTCTTATCAACTGTGGTTTAGGCAGAGAAGCTATTATAAAAGCTGCTGTGAGCACAACTGATGTGCCTTAGCTGTCAGTCTGTATGCTCAGGGCTAGTGAGGGATGCACAGTAGTTTCACTGTCCTGCTTCTCCATGAAAGAGCTAGTCTACTGCAGGCGAGTTGTAACACAGGCAAGTGCGTGCCTGCGCACGACAGGGTTGTCAGACTTGGGGGTAAATTGCTTTTCCATCTGAGTCTAGTATCTTTCAAGTGAAACATCTTAGAAAAGACAGTCTTAAGAGAAATAGGTGCTTCTGTTGCTTTGTCACCTCTTTCTAGATTCTGGGGAAAATATGGAAAAGTCAGTCCATCAGGATGTCTACAGAGGTCTTGGATACTCTCCTAGTGACTTAGTCTAGTGATAATGTAATCCTTCACTGGAATTTTATTTTCATGACTTTTGCTTTCCAACTTTCTTTCAACTTAATTTATGCTAAGAGTCTTGACACAGTGACAGGTATGGTTGCATAGTCCTTTGCTTGCTTGCAGAAATAAGTTGGCAAATCTCTTGGTTAATTTTTTTCCTTCCTCTTTTTTTTAATATTTTTAGGAAGAGTGGGAGGTACCAAACTCAGACAGAAGTAATTGATGCAGAAAAGCTCGGTCTGTTCTGGGTCTGCCAAGAAATAATGCTTTGCTAATATATGTATTGCTTTTCAAGCATATGAAGAATCTTTTATGTTTTAATATGCTTAGGTGCGATTACTGTTATCATTCTAAGAGATAGTAATAGTGACTGATTGCAGTTCTTAGAATTTGTAGAAGTTTAGAGGTTTTACACTAACAAGTCAGGAAATTTGGAAATTGCAGTCCTGGTGTGTAACTATGGCAGGTAGAACTGGCTCCAAAGAATGCCAATGTAACACTGAAGTTACTGCTTTCCTTCCTATTTTCTTCTCCTTATTACAATCTAAACACCTATACCCATACATACTGCTGGAAAGCTCATTTTCTTTTAATAAGGAAGAATTCTTACTGGCTCCCCCCATTTCTCAGCTTGTAGAGAACTGCTGGTTTCCTCTCATTGCAGAGAAACTGCAATATATGCAGAGCTGCAGAGATGCTGGGGCTCAGAGAGCCCATTCCTCCTTGGCATACATTGTGTGGGGTTCTGCTTAATTTCTGGTGGACTTTTCTCATACAAGGGTGCACAAAATGAATGCATGTGTTAGAAACTCCCAGTGGATTTGCGAGAAGCTCTACTACCGCCTGAGCAAAGGGAGGTAGGAGGTGTACAGTACAATGACTGGGTCTGCTTTCTGGTCAGTGAAAGGTGTTTAAACTTTTTGGGTTAGCAGTCCTTTTTCTCAAAGGATCTGACAAAACAATTTCCAAATCCAGAGCCAGTTGGGCTTTTTTGTTGTTGTTGGGGTTTTTTTTTGTGGTGGTGTCTGTGGGTTTTTTTCGGTTTTGTTTTTTTTTTTTTGTTTGTTTTAACTGGTGTTTTGAAGAAGTTGTCTTTGGTCTTCATTCTGTGATCTTTAGAATTTGTCAGAGATTCTCATTTTATAAATAGTCTTAAGCTTAGACCTGCTATTTGATGCATGAATTGCAGTGCCTAGGAGCTCAAATCCTTGCTTTCTTCTTTCCATGCCTGAATGCTATTTTGTGTAAGTGGTAAAGATCTAACTCTAAGCCAGATCTGCTGCTTGGATGTAATATTTGTGGCTAGTAAGTAGGAAAAAATTCATTGCAAAACCAAACCTTTTTCCTTTTTAAAGTAGTTTGTAACTGAATGTCAAGAATTTAAATAGGGTTGGGGCTGATGCCTCTGCGCAAGGAAAGGCTAAATGGTTTTCCATTTTAACAATACACTTACTAAATTTGGGGAAAACAACTAGGTACTTAGTTTCACTTACTTTGGGATTTGTGGAGTTTATACTGCTTTCCCAAATCTGAACATTAGGAGAGTAGCATCAGAACTTACTTGTCGTGAGACCATAGGCACTTAATTCCCAAACTTAGGCAAATGAACCCAAAAATGCAAGTGATACGGAAAGTACCAGCAAAAAAAATTGAGAAATGTATTTGAGACATCAGTATATGGATCAAGTTACAGATGTGCTCAAATGCTTAATGTTCTGTAATAATTTATTTCTGCAGTATGTGAATCTTTTTATATGTTATCAGTTTCTTAAACTGCAATAAGGCAAAAAAATTTTTGTTTATAACTTTTCTCCCCTTTTTTAGGGTGGTTTTTTTTTTGGTTGGTTGTTTTTTTTAGCAACATGTAAAATGGGCATCTGGAGCAGGTGAATAGATAGGCTTTGGCACAGTGACTGTGTTAAATTCTGTGTATCTTCCTTGTTTTTCCTTCCCTACAGTCTGAATACGTCCAGATTTTTGAGTAACTTTATTTCTGTGCTGCATCTGGAGAGCCTAGTATTTGTATCTGTTCTCTTATTAAACATAAATATATCTTACCTTTCCAGTCTGGTCAGTACTGTAGAATGTTTGCTTGCCAGTTTTTCTGAAGGCTGGTAAAATCTGCCTGTGTCCTGGTGAACACATATCATTCTCATGGATAAAAGCAGGAACTTCATACTGTGGTGAACTACTTGAAAGCTAAGAAGGCTTCCTGGTTAAGAAAGTGCTTTTCCCATGGTTCAGATGCTTAGCATCTGAGTGTTGTTTAATCGACTTGCAGGACCTGGGTAAGTATTAGTAACCTGCTCTAAAAAGGATGCATTTTAACACCTTCATCTACTACTGCTGAGTGGAGAAGCCTGGAGGGGTGGCACTTTTTACACCCTTGTGTAAAATGTTCTTGTATTTCAAAAGGTGTGCTGATTGTCTTCAGTTTACTTTATAAGGAAAGTAAGGCAGCTTATTCTTATATTTGCATGGAGGCCTGCATTACTGCTGAAAACAGTGTTATTATTGAAAATGGTTTTCTTCATCTTGGTTTTGCCTGACATGATCTTGAAGTGCTGAAAGCCTCAATTCAGAGTGAAAAGCTTTCATGCAAGGAAGCATTCAGAGTATTTGGAAGACATGGTTTTCTGCAATGTTGTGCTTCTCTAGTGGCGAAGACCAAGTGTTTGAGTTGTTATGCACGTGGTTCAGATTAGCTTTCTCAGTTGAACTACAACATACAAATTTTGCTTGGCTCTATTTTTATTTACACAGACTTAAAAGTATTTGTTGACCAGCCAGAAGTATTTCCACATGATAACGGGGAAAGGAGGTGGAAGTTGTGCTTTTTCTGTCAGAAGAAGGGATGTCTAGATGGGAATCATAAGAGCCTGCAGTTTTGGGGCAAGAAGGGTTTGATGGTGAATGTCTGTCTTCTGGGACTTACTTTTTTCCTATCACATAGCTTGCTTTCAACAGAAATCATGATTTGCTGTCATCTTCATGGCAGAAACAATTAGGCTTTAGGTTTGTTTTTTTTTTTTTCCTTCCTCCTGACCTGACAAGAAGGACCTCATTGTTGTACACAGTGTCTGATGCTGTTAGTGATGCCAATATAAAATTGTTTTTCTTGGGTTTAGTTTGTTTTGTTTTGGGGCTGTTTTATGTGTGAGTTGAGGTAACTAAAGTTTATGTCTTTAGCCTTGCCTTTTTCAAGATGTGCTAAGGAAATTGGTGTGTTTCCTGAAGTAAAATTTCTGCTGATCATAATTCTATATGAGCAGGAGAAATAAGGGCTGTGATGTAGTCTACATTGAGTATTGAAATTTTTGTTATAGCTGCCAGTATTGTCTATTTCTATTTTCCTTTTCTGACCTGTAGTCTGGCTTTTCTTTCTGCTGTTCTTTGATAGTTTAGCATTGGCATCAGTCAGATAAAATAAAGTATTCATTACTTCTGGGGCACATAAAGAGGTGTAAATAACGTGTTAAATGTGTAAGTTCTACTAGTGTGAGTTTTCTTTCAGGAGAAGAGAAGCTTAGATAGAGGGTTTATTGTGGTCAGGTTTAAAGTTTGTCTTATATACTGTTTAAGTGAAAAGCTAAAACTTTAATTCTAGATTTTCCTTGAAGAGTCAAGGGGAAAATGTGTGGCTGCTCTCTGAATCCATTTAAACAGTTTATGAGAAAATAAAAACAGTCCCTCTAATTCCTGAGAGCTTTATCTACTTTTAGATTGGAAAGGAATTTAATAGCAGACAATTAAAAGATGTTTGAGAGCATAATTTTAGGCCATGTCATAATTCTTTGTTTTTATGTACAGTAGTGGTTGCTTACATCTGCAGTTGTTTTTATGAATTGTTTGCTCTCTGAAACAGTTCCCTTTGCCCAAATTGGAGTTGGAATGTCTGAGGTGGGGGTGGGGAGGAATTAATTGGATTGGTTTTTTTTCTAATTGGAAGTTAGAAGCCTTTCCTTTTCCTGGAAAGGGTTGTGCAGATAGATCTGGACATGGCAGAGAACAGCCAGTTTAAACTGTGAATCCTCCTGGGAAAAATCACAGAATTGTAGAATGGTTTGGGTTGGAAAGGACCTTAAGATCATCGAGTTCCAACTCCCCTGCATGGGCAGGGATGCCTCACACTGCACCATGTTGCCCAAGGCTCCATTCAGCCTTTACTTGAACACTGCCAGGGGTGGAGCATTCACAACTTCTTTGGGCAACCTGTTCCAGTGCCTGGATCTATCCTCGAAGTAAAAAGCTTCTTCCTTATATCCAACCTGAACTTCCCTGTTCAAGTTTAAACCCATTGCCTCTTGTCCTGTTGCTGTAGCCCCTGATGAAGAGTCCTTCCCTGGCTTCCCTGTAGGCTCCCTTCTGGTATTGGAAGGCTGCTATGAGATCTCCACGCAGCTTTCTTTTCTCCAGGCTGAACAGCCCCAGTTTTCTCAGCCCATCTTTATACAGGAGGTGCTCCAGTCCCCTGATCATCTTTGTAGCCTCCTTTGACTTGCTCTAACAGCTCCATGCTGTCCTTATGTTGAGGACACCCGAACTGCACACGGTACTCCAAGTGGGGTCTCACAAGAGCAGAGTAGACGGGCAGGATCACCTCCTTTGTTTCTTCTGATGCAGTCCAGGATATGGTTGGCTTTCTGGGGCTATGAGGGCATGCTGAAGGTGGCTCATGTTTAGTTTCTTGTTGATCAACACCCCCAAGTCCTTCTCCACAGGGCTGCTCTGAATCTCTCCTCTGCCCAACCTGTAGCTGTGCCCGGGATTGTTCCGATCCAGGCGTAGGACCTTGCACTTCACTTAGAATGATAATGATCATCTCTAACAAGCTCCACAGGAAGTTCTCATCTTATAAAGTTTGTGTTAGTATTCACTTTGGAGTTTAAATTTAGGAAACGTTTGTTTCCTGCATGCTGAGTTGCTCTTTGTACATCTAGCCTTACTCCACCTACTATTTCTGCTACTTAAGAATAAGTTGTGCTGATACTTGCTTCATAAAATCTTTTCTAAAGAAGCTAGAAAGCTCACAGCTATATTCTTTTTCACATACAGGCTCGTGTTATGTATGATTTTGCTGCTGAGCCTGGAAACAACGAGTTGACAGTCAGTGAAGGAGAGATCATCGTAATTACCAACCCGGTAAGACCTGAGATGGAATCAAGGCTTCAGTGCGCTTTCTTGACCCTATTCTAGTAGGTGGAAGAAAAAGGGTTCCAGGTGACATCTGATGTGAAAGCCTTTGTGTCCTCCTGAAAAATCAGTGAATAAACTAAATAGAATTTTCAAACAGTTTTATGCTATGGGCATTTTTGAAGGACAGGGGCCTTCTTGGGTTGTGCCTGTGTACTTAGGAATTTACTCAGCTTTGTTCCCCTCTAAGCAGAGCTGAGTGACAAGGCTGAGGAAGGAGCTAATGATGGTGGTAGTCTTTACAGCTGAATGTGTTGCCTTTTTTTATATGCCTAGTGTTCCACATTTTGTGTTTATATGGTCTTCCAGGTGCTTGGCACTTGCATTTAAATCTGACATGCCAGCTCCCTTCTTGATTTTTAGTTTCTTAATCAAGGACTTCAGCATTCCAAGTTTGTTCAAAGAATTTAGAACAAAAATTTGTTACTAAATTTGTGTGTCCTTTCATTATTAAAGCAATATGGACAAGGTACAGGGAAGGACTGGTGAAAATACTATTGGAGATTTCATAAATAAAAAGTACTTCTGAGCACTGACATTTGATTTGTGTGCTGTTTGAATTTGAGTGCACTTTTATTGTCTTGTTATAATTCTTACCCTTGGTAACAAGGTAAGTGTTACTTGGTTCTGTTTTTGATTTTTGCATACTGATATGGCTCAGTGAATAAACTGTCCTTTTAAAACACGTACAGACAAAACCCACCTGATCTTGATGCTAGGTTTTATTTATCTGTTTGTATAGGAAGCATGGGTTATGCAGAATAAACTAATACTTTGATGAGCCTAGTCATGTGTATTCCTTATAGTTTTTAGTTCCACTGACCTTTAATATTTGAATCGGGTATTTAACAGAACCAGCACTTTCTTGTATAGTATGCTATACTGTGGCAGAGGTAACATTTTAAGCTCCTTCAGGAGCTTAACGCTGTTTCACAGAAGTAGGACTAAAGAAATAGTTTACCACTTTTAAGGTAATTCTTGCGGAACAAGACATCTGTGTTAAGGTTACTTAAAAGCAAGTGAAACTTTTTAGTTTTTGCTGTCCATGATTGAACTGTGACATGGGCTGCCACAAAAGCTCTTGATCTTTTTTGATACGGTAAGTTTAGATGGCAGTAGTGCAAGTCATGAAAGTCCATTGATGATCACTCTGAAGTGTAGCATTGCAAATATGACTTCTGTCTCAAGATGTCATTGCTCTTGCAGTTAATCAGGCTAGTTGAATTTATAATCTGAGGTGCCACAGGTTGTTTGTGTTCTTATGTGTAAGCTTTCAGGTACGTAAGAAAAAGGAAATGAATTTGTTATTTTAGTAACTGATTAATCTTTACTGTTTAAAATCTTGAATACCTAAGCAGACTTCTTACTATGTGCAGGATTACACAAAATTTCCAGGTTGAAGAACAAAATAATGAATAAACAAATACATCTGTTAAAAGACAAATGAAGAAAACCTGAAATTCAATAATTACTGTCTAGCATAGGTGGTTTCAGTTTTCAGCTGTGAGTTAGCTTGACCCATAACAATGTGTTCAAGGAACAGCTTGATTTAAACCAGAGCTAGCTTATTGCTAATAAAGTTGTCCTGGAATTGACTTTGCTGAACTGCTTAGTGTATGTAGGATATTTGTTTAAAAAATAAACTACCCCACAACCAAATAACAGGGTGTCCCACTGAAATCGGAGGTGAACTGTCTTAGTTCTGTCCTAACTAATAGCATGAGATCTGCCTCTGAAATTCACTGTAAACTAGAGTGTCTCCAGATCTTGCATGGCATGTGCCTCTCTCAATCTTGAGATTCTCCTTAGTATTTTTGTGGGTTATAGCTCTCACTCACTATACACCTCTGCATCTTCAATAAGCGAAGCAGAGATTTTACAGGTATTAGCAACTGCTTAATTCCTTGGGCTTTTTTCCTTATAATCTGTTGATGAAAAGTAATGTTTTGGAATTGGCATTCTAATAGCTGTGTTTTGATGCGGTCTGTGTCCAGACAATTGACTGGTTTCATAAGGTGCTGAAAATCAACCTTTTTCCACCCTTATGTTTGTTAAGTCTAAAGCCAACAGTAGCTGAGTGAAACAAGAACAGTCTGTGTTCTATATAAATATCTTCCGCTTCAGCAGATTTAAGTAAATTTGTTTGTGGACATGCAGTTGTAACCATATTTTGAACATTGCATTTGTCAGCAAGTCAGTGCTTCCTCCTGAGCTGTTTAAAGTATGCTGTAGGATCTGTCTAGCAAAACTGTTTCTATCACTTCTTCTAGGATGTCGGTGGAGGCTGGTTAGAAGGAAAAAACAGCCAAGGTGAGAGAGGACTTGTTCCAACGGATTATGTTGAGGTAAGTGACTACGCTGCTCTGCACTGAGAAAGCAGAACTACTGAAAAAGCTATCCTCTGGTTCGCTGATCAGACTGTACTGCTCAAACATGAAAGTTCCAATGTTAAGGCTTAGAATATATAATCTTATTGAGCAGCTATAGCTGGCTTTGGAGACTAGTGCAAACATGCCATCCAAGCTACTGTGATTCTTCATTATTTCCCAAGAGGAGGTTATCTGTAGCAAATACTGGTGACCTGCAGAGCATGAGCTATTTTAGTCTGCTTCTCTGTTTGGGGGCCTCGTGATCCAGTAATTATTTTGTTTTCCTGTCTGAAGGTACAGATATGGAAGCGAAATAAGTAATCTGTGTTTACATTGGTGTTGATTTGCCACATGCTTATAAATCTCTGGAATGGAATTCCATTTCTGGGGGTCAGAATATAGTATCCTAAAACCAGAGACTACTCAGTTTGTATTCTTCTTGAGGCCCTTTGTTATCTCTTTGGTGTATGTTGATCTGCTCTTTGTTTTAAAGAAAAGTGATATGGAGGTGGGAATGGAATAGGTGTCTCAATGCAAAGGCTGGAATCCATTTCACTCTTGGAGAGGCCAGTGTCTGTTTGTCAGCAGGTTGCCAGTGGGGTGAAGACTCTGGCTGTAATTCCTGCAGCCTTCTCTTAAGGCACATCCCTCCCTTCCTTCACCAATGCCGTGTTTATTGAAAAAGTGTGTGTGTGTGAGGGGAGAGGATGAAATGATGCTGGCTCACATGACCATATTTGTCTTCAGTTGGCTAGCTCATGGTCTGCTAGCTTTTGGTTCTCCAAACATACTGACCCAAGTCATCATTTGCATCATTTGATTAATGAAGAAATACTTTGCTACTTTTTCAGATTATAACCGAAGGTGCAAAAGATGGAATTACCTGTGGTAACTCATTAGCTGACCAAGCCTTTTTTGATTCCCTTTCTTCAAATACAGCTCAGACCAACTCTGCTGCAAAAAGCAGTAATCAGGTATGTCTTGTAGTTTTTCAGTGGGCATGGCAAGTTTTGTTGACTTAGGTGCTTGCATTCTTCAGTTGTGCTGTACTGTATTTGTGAACCTTTGTAAAAGTACTAATTAAAATAATTGTGTTTTCATTAGGGAGCACTGTTGTTGGGCATTCGTGATGTGTGACTGTTCAGACACTGTCACTGCTAGAAAATTTAGTACTCTAACACTATCAGAACTAGAGCAGTTTTATTCTTTCCAGTCTGCAGTCATCTAAATCTGTGACTACCTCAGTCTCTGTACATCAGTAAGTACACTAGCAAATTACTTTATTTTCAAGATAGTTGTGTTAGTATGCCAACTTTTTAAAGGAATCAAAGCTTAAAGGGCTTTTTTTGTTTTGGTTTGGTTTTGTTTGTTTTAAGTGTCCACTACAGTGGAGTGGACTGTGCATCATCAGCCAGAGTGAATGGATATGTGTATTTTCCAGAATTTGAGAGTTCTTTGATTGAAAAAGATGAAGCAAATTCATGCATTGTCTCCAGTCAGTGAAGAACAGGTTGGCTTCGGTTTTGCTGGAAGGATGGTTTTCTCCCCCTACTCACCCGCACCACCCTCACCCCCTATTCCTAGCTTTTGCCTGGTGTGTCAGTTCATTAAGTAGCAAATACTTAGTTTCAGATTAGATATCTGAGGACATGCATTATCTTAAACACAAGCTGTTTATTATGATCTACAGACTGCTGCATGTCCCACATGTAGGAAGAGTTAAATGTTTCAAAGTCCACAGATCAACAGAAGTTCAAAATCTGCTTTTTCCAACAGCAGCATGTGAAGGTCTTTTGTTTTAGAAAGTAAATGCTTTACTTACTGTAGCAGCTGGGGACATGCACCTTGTTTGTGGGTCAGTTAAATATCAGTTATTAGTTTTCTTAATTGTAACTTGCACCAGAGGACTTCAACATGAAGCAAGATCTCTTGAAAATTCTACATGTGCCATTTTTGTATGGCAGTGAATATATAATGATCCATCGACTGCATAGTGTTTGCTTTGTGGTTTCTTGTATTCAGGCAGACTATGCCAGGATTGGTTTTTTGTGATCACATAAATAGTGACACCTCCAGACCTCAGCTGTGCATCTGTCCCAGTGTTTCTAACTACTTTTTTTTATTGATGCCCAGGAAATATTTAGGCTAAATACATAACTCTTGAAATGTGTCATGAATTTCTCATGTCTGACTGAGGCAAAAGCATTGATTGTAGGTTCATTTACCTTCAGTAAACTTGCAGTAACTTGAAGGTAGATTGGGAACCTCATTTCTTTGTTACACTTGCTGCAATTTTGCCTCCTATGGAGTTTCTAGCTAAGCTTTATTTTGGGAAGCTTGAAATATTTGCAGTAGTTAATTCATCTTTTTAAAGAAATAGAAGCGTAGAACTTGATTTGGTCTAGGATGAATTAATAAGATAATAAACAGAATACCTTGAATGGTAGTAGAGGTGTTTATCAGAGCTTGATCTGTGCTTAACACAAGGTACTTGTGCCTGGAGAAGGGAAGTCTGAGACAGTTGGGAGAAACAGTGTACCAGAGTGTATTACAGAAAAACTCCATGGCTAGCATTAATAGGAGAGAGAGATGAGGAGAGCATGTACCTGGATGTGGCCAAGGCCATGCAAGAGGTAGGGGAAATTTCCACAGGCTAGTGTGCCTGGGTCTCTTGTTTTCCTGTTTGTTGTTTTTTTGTTCGTGTTTTGTTTTGTTTCAGGAGCCATCCTGTTGCATGGTCAGGATTTTATGTCATAAATTATTTCTATTTTCTCAAGGTTTTTTTGAGGTTTTTGTGTGTGTTTTGGTTTTGTTTCCCTTTGGTTTTGTTTTTTTTTCTGAAAAAAACCACAAAACAAACAAACAAAAAAAAACACCAAAAAAAAAAAAACCCAACGAAAAACCACAGTAAATGCTGTTTGGTTATATATAGTTTATAGAAAACCTGCAGATCTTGATTTGAAGGCCGCCTTCTTCAGCTTCTGACATAGATCTGGTACTTTTTTCCAGTGGCTTACTGCTAATGGGAATTTAATTTGTATACTTAGCAACCTGACTTTACTTTCTGCTGTTAGGCCTTTTTCCCAGATCAGAGAGCTCTCTTTTGCATGATATTTTCTCCTTGCAAAATTCTACGGCTAATTGTCCTCTGAGGAAGAAATTGTCTGTTCTATCTGTCTGGTGTAAGACACTTTTTCTGCCTTCAGAAGAAAAGCTTTCTTCTGAAGCTTTTGATGATGTGAAACAGGTTGGCAATGGTGTAGAAAAGCATGATACAGTGAAAGATCTTTGATTCCTGTAATATTGCATCATAAGGTTATACTGAGTTATTCATCCCCTGCACGCCTATTTTAGAGCCAACTGCTTGAAGAATAAAGTTCTTCTTATAAGAGACGAGTTCTGCTTCACAGGTGTGACCCTTCCCCTAAATGTATTCCTCTGTGTTAAATTATAGACTCATAGAATAGTTAGGGTTAGAAAGGACCTTAAGACCATCTATTTCCAACCCCCTGCCATGGGCAGGGACACCTCACACTAAGCCATGCCACCCAAAACTCTGTCCAACCTGGCCTTGAACACCACCAGCGATGGAGCATTCACAACTTCCCTAGGCAACCCATTCCAGTGCCTCAC
>JAOEHY010030761.1:64529-76441 GCA_025447955.1 Psilopsiagon aurifrons | reverse complement strand
GACCAAACATCACTAAGCCATAACTAAAAACATTGGTGTTATCAGCGCTGTTCTCAGGCCAAAAGTCAAAACCACAGTGCTGCACCAGCTACCATGAAGGAGAAAAATGACTGCTACTGCTGAACCCATGACACATGTCCCAGAAATACATGGGTGTTCTACATGCTAAGGAGATGCACCGAAGCCCTAAGCTATGCAGCTACCACCAGCAGTAACTCAGAAAAAATGGATGGTCCCTTTTGACACTGTAAGTCAAAGACAGAAAAAAATGACACTTCTGTTGGGAATCTTCTTTCTAAGAAGATTCTAAATATTTCATAAGGAAATATTTCAGCCTAAGTTTTTTCTGTTACGTTTGTAATCCAGAATTTAACAGAAGTTTTGAATAGCAGTTACTGTTATAAAATTAGAATTTTTCTTGTTTCCATTTTGTTCATGAAAATGTTACTGATGCCATTTTAGAAACTGCAGGAGTGCCAAAGCAACATAGAGCACATTAACATTAGCTCAGAAAAGGGAAATACTAATTTTTCACATTATCCATCCTTTCCTTTTCCTAAACAAAATTGTAAAGGCTTTCCAGTTCCTAAATTTGTACTTTTCATGAAAGACTTCAACTGTGATTTCAACAGCTGCTTTGCATTTATAAATACCTATACTCATCTTGAGTGAATTTAAGGTCAAAAACTGACGCAATTACTGCAATATAATATCACTTTGCAAGACATGCTCTATGTGATTTTCAGCCTGAACATGTTTTGTATAGATAACTGCTATGAAAATATGTATTGAAATGCTTTATGGCATATACACACATTATGTCTTTATTTCCCTTCTTTCCTGTCCATCTATTGCTCCAACTACAATTATAAGCTTGATAATCCAAAATGCATGTCAACAAATAATACTAAAGCATAACCTGAGAAGCAAAACTGAAAGAATTACAGTTGTGAAGTCATGGTGAGCTTTGATTTTGCTGCAATTTGTATCTTGCTCACATTTTTAAAAAAATTTAGAATGTACAGATTTATTCCCACTTTATTAGTACAAACCGATTATCAAACTGGATAGTCAGTGCTTAACTGAATAATATTAATACAACTCTTAGTTAACTAAAGAATAAATTGAACAGGAAGGCCAAACTAAGGACACTGAAATACTTCAGTGAGAACAACGGTAAACTCCATCTATTAATGTATTACTGCTCTCCATAATAATACAAAGTTAACATACAACTTGGAAACAAAGTTTTTATTAACTGCATGGAACTATACTGACATTGTGCATGCATTAGTTTTGAGGTATCATTTTAACTTTCTCCCTTTTGAACCAATATATCAAAACAATGTACACGGTCATACAGGGCTGGTACAACAATCCCACCAAGTCAAAGGAGAATCTATTTTGAAACAAAGAAACAGCTGCGCTACTACTCAAAACCATCTCACAGGCACACAAGCAACCTTAATGGTTTGGAATCTCAATTTAAGGGAATGAAAACTGGCCAGAGTATTGTGTGCTAAAGAAACACTACAGATTTAGTAAAAAGAAGATTCTGTCTAAAGTTTCAAACAAATACACACCTTAAACTGCGGTAAGGATGAGATTATGTATAAAAGAAAAAAAACCAAACCAAACCAAAAAAATAACCAGACCTCCCTTAGAAAAGTTGGAATTTGAGGGTTTTCTCATATTTTATTGATTCAGAATCTGTGCTATGACTTCTACTGAGTTAATCAACTGAGACCAAATTTTCAAGCATGACAATGACTTACATACTTCTGTTTTCAGAAACATTACTCAGCTTTCTAGTTCTATGTCCTTTCATTCAGCAAACAAACAAGATCAAGGAAATCATGAGAGAAGAAATGTATAACCATGTCAGTAAGCACAGAATGGTCTCAGTGTGACATTAGATTGAACTACTTTTTTAAAACTAAAACTTTTATTTATGACCTTATATTCGAAGTAGTACAATGAATGCTTGTCAGTGATCTGCCCAACTTTAAAGTTTACTACTTCAAATATTCCGTGGAGAAGATGAGTCCCTCCTGGCTTACACTTGCAACATATTTCAGGTATTTGTACCAAAGATTTCTGTTTAGTCTCACTAACTGAATGACACTTTGCCCACAGCTATTTTCTAGCTTACAGAAACTAAACCTTGCAGTTAAGCTTGCAGTACAGACAGAAGGGTTATCTTTTTACGTTTGTCCTTACAACACATCAGATGATGAGCCTTTTTTCTAAGTAATAGGGGAACTATTTGGTGAATACATCAGTAATTTTTTGAAAGAAATTAGCAATTTTAATCTTGAAGGTGTCCACCATAGGTTGCATAACTTTGGTATTAAGCTATAGGCCATGAATGTAGACACTACAATACAAATTGAAAACACATAAGTTCATCATTAAAATGAACCAGATGTGGTGTATGACCATGCGAATCCAGCACTAAAGAATTTCATTGCGAGTTATTAACCTTCACAGGAAAACCCATGCCAAAGATATTAAAACAGCCTACTTACATGCTCTCATTAGGTGAAATACTGTCATTTAGATAAGAACCATTGGTATTTTCCATTTCTGCTAGCCTGTGGAAAAATAAACAAGATTCATTAAAATCAATTACATTTTCCAGAAACTTCACTTGCTCTAATACTCCTGAAAGACTTACAGAGCATGATGTCTTTAATGAATCTGAAACTCAAATTAATTTATACTGTTGATTACAAAATAGTTTTGCAATAAGTTTTCACAAACGATTCTTTATTTGTTATGATGACCTGGCTAAACTAATTTCTGAGTTTTCAAGCCCTTCTCTGACGTTATATTCCACTCCTCCAGATTAATAAATTCCACAACCAAAGAAAGGCCTTAAGATGCCAGGGGATTACAACACAAATTGCTTTGTATCTGGCAATGTCATCACCAAAACTGTAATGATCGGTCATTTCTCATTGGTTTTAAACACTCAGCCTCCTAAATGTCCTGCATAATACAGAAATACCTCTCCTGATCAAGTGATTTTGTGGGAAAGAAGAGGTGACTATTTTTCATTACCTCAATCCGTGCTAATTTGCTTGCCTAGTAGAAAAATGTTTTCAGGTTTGCGCATTTAACCCACTTTTTTTTTATTCTTAAGAGCAGTATGAAAGCAGACAAGTGAACTAAAGGAGAAATATACCGCTATTTTAATCCTCCAAACCAAGGAAAAATCCTGTTTGTGGTATTGCACAAGGTGAATTACTTAACATTAAAATGGCACTTGAGATTCACAGAGTTTGGAGGTTTCTGCTCTTCTGAGTTGTACAATTACACCAGGGTCCATATTAAAGACAAAACTCAATGCAAAATCCTAGAATCATAGAATAGTTTGGGTTGGTAGGGACCTTTAAAGATCATCTAGACCAACCACTCCGCAGTAAGCAGGGACATCTTCAGCTAGATCAGGTTGCTCAGAGCCCTGTCCAGCCTGACTGTGCATGTTTCCAGGGATGGGGGATCTACCACCTCTCTGGGCAACCTGTTCGAGTGTTTCACCATGGAATTTAAAAACGTCTTTCTCAAACCTAGCCTGAAACTGCTCTCTTTCAGTTAGAACCCATTACCCCATGTCCTATCGCTGCAGGCCCTATTAAAACATCAGAAACCTGAGTGCACAGCTTAACAAAGGCCTCAAAGGACCTAAAGGCCACTTCTGACCACACATGCTCTGGCATGCAAGTTAGTTGACAGGCTGGTTAACAGCAGCCACAGACAATGCTCTGCATCTCAAAGCCTGGAAAACAAAACCCCAAACCCTATGTTTCTTTAGGAAATGCTCAGGTAGCAGCTAGCCTTTGGAACTTATATTTTTTTACTGATTGCTTAGAGAAAGATCTGCCTAATGTCCAACTGGTCTCATACCTGCTAGCATAATGTTCAATGCGTGAATGAGTATCATCATGTGAAAGCTGAGGGGACGAGGCAGGCCTATAAGGCAGAAAACACTGATTAATCACAAACAATACCCCTTTAAAAGTAAAAAGACACTTCGCTATGCCTATATCCTCACATCCTCACGCCTTATGCTATGTTTGATAAACCGCAAATTATAACTCCAGGCACTGCGTGTGCCTCCTCAAGCCATCGGTGCAATGTTCTCTGGTACCACACTGAGGATTTCGACCATTTTGCAATCCATTCACTGCAATGACTCTTCTTTACACCAATTTCTGAAGAACCCTTTTCCAAAGGATTTATAGAAGAGCTTTCACCCTGGTCTTCCTTTCACACCTGCCTCTTTGACTGGTAATCCTGTTTCACATGCAGCCCTACGCCAGCTGCAAAAGCCCTGATGGGAATCTCTTCTCTGCTCCTGGCCTGCTCCATTGCCTGCTTCCAGCACATCCCACTTAAAAGAGCCTTTAAGGACTACTCCACGAGCAACGAGAAATAAATACAAGAAACATAAGATGTCTGAAATGAGCCTTTAATAACACACTGCAGACAGTGATGGTTTTGCCTAGTGTCTTTCCAGAGTTGCAACCTGAACCATAGATCAGTGCTTTCTACACGAGGACACTATCAACTGTTTTGGGTTTTCCGCTTGAGAGATGAGATGGCATGAGGACCTCTTCACTTTTTTGTCGATGAAAAAAATTTATGGGACTCTTCTCATCAATAAGAGTATTGTTTCTTACAGCCCCAACTCTGGAAAATGTCACCATTAGGTTGCCTATGCAGCTTAGAGAGCACCCTTTGCTGCCATGAGAGATTCTGCTAATGTATCTACATGCATGAGGAGGTACTGGAATAAAAAAAAAAAAAAAAAAGAGATGCATATTCTGAAACTGTATGGCAATCTCCTATGTTAGCTAAATTTCAACATCTCTTTATTCTGTCTCTGCAGACACTCCTGGAACTCCTGATTGAGGAAGGACTTTGACCCATTTTAAACTGCTGGATACTAGTTCAGTCTGGGCCTGCCCAATTGGGATTGCACTGCATTGCAAGAGCAGACAGATTTTGGTTTTTACTGCTTATATACCAAAACTGTAATAATTTGTAATGCTCCCATGTTAGGAGTTTGATAATCCTGCAGCATATCGACTAGACTGGTCATCTTCCAGTTTTCTAATCATCCTGCAAGGGTCTCTAGAAAATTAGGAACCTTCCCAATTCATAGATCTGTATGCTGGATACACAAAATTCATCATCATTAATGTCTCTTCTCACAGAACACAAAGAGTTTTTCTCTTTAAGACATTAAAGGCCAAATATCATGAATCTCATTTTGTCTGAAATGAGCTTTGGCCTCTGCCCGTACTTTTACCCACCAATGTGTTCAAACATTACCACAGCACACCAGAGGATAATTACTCAGTTCACAGAGTTCCTCAGTACAGCAGAGATTCATGCACAGGGGCAATTGCTTCCCTGCAACTTGATATCCTATTTTGCGTAAGAACCTTTAGGCTGAAGGGAAGGGAAGGGGAAAGGATACAATTTATCTAGAGCAGTGGATTACGGAGCAGCAAGACAACAACAGTTTTCAGATAAACTGATGCTATCCCCATTTTTTAATTTGTCTGACATACAGCTGGACTTAAGCTGGTCTAAGCTGGTACTATCAATGCTCACACAAATGTTGCTGCTAATATTGTGTGCAGACTAAGAAATCTGTGCTAAAAGTAGCTTTAGTTTTGAGCTGGATTATTTCCCATTCCCTCTTACCCTAGCATTGCACATGTGTCTGTACCAGTACAAAGAAAGGGACAGCACCTGGTTGGGACTAACTGAGCAATGAAGAGATGTCCCTTTTGGCAGTAGTGCATGGCAAAAGATGGGCCTGACTGCATGATCACATACTTGCTACCTTGAAACTAAGCTTCAATTTTGTAAGTGAACAAGGTGGGTGATTATTGTGAAAGCAACACAGGGCTGTGTAACTTGTTGATTCTGTCTCTTCAGCAACTGCAGGCAGAGGATGAGGCTACATTTACACATTTTTCTCCATACTGCAATGGAGATCTACCTCAAAACAGCTTTCTGAAAGTTTACTTAAGAAAGCAAATCTGTTGAGAAGCACTGTAGTCTTTGTGTTGAACTTAGGTGCCCAGAGGTACATTTTTGCCAGTATCTGAGAAAGTTGAAGGCTGACTGTGCTGCATTTCAGGCTGTTGGACAGATGTACTCTTAGATGACCATCTGTGCTAGAGCTCACTGTCCTTCCTTTCTCAGCACACATACTCAGCCCACCTAACCAGTTTGAACAGTCAGCAAGAAGACTAGGAAACAGCCAATATTTAGCCAAGATATCTATCCCTTTTACAAGGGCTCCAACAGCTGCATTTCTCAAGCTGGGCTCTGCAGGAACAGCTCACGGAATTCCAGTCAAGTGGCAATTGAGCGGCAAATGCTACCTTCTGCAATTCCCTGCACGCTGGAGATCTGGCTGGGAGGACAAGGGCACTTCTGCCCTTTCAGTTCCTCATTTCAGTTGACGTTTCCTGAAAGTGAAGTATCAAGTACACTGTATCTGGTCCACTGCCAGCCCACAGCCCAAGTAAAAAGACACAAATTCTCACAAAAGGTGCGAGCTGCCCCTTTAATGGCTGGCAAGCAAAATATATGTGCAAAATACCAGATAAGCAGTCAGAATTACTGACTTCTAACAAAAAAATATATACTTATGCATTTATAAACACTTTCATGGTGATGTCAGGACAGGACTAGCATTGCTTAACACTGCCAGGTGTGCTCTTCTCAAGTACTCTGAAGATTACCAGAAGACTGGCATGAAAGCAGTAGAAAAAGGCAAGGTCTTAGAAGACATGGGAAAGTTTCATAATAACTAGAATAAGAGGTTTGGCAGCTGAAGTTGGAATCAGCCCTGTAACTGAGAAACATCTTTAAACATGGGTAGCTCAGTAACTTATGTTGTAAGCCCCAAGGTCTAGCATCAAGGAAAGGAACAAAGTCAGCAGAACAAAACGAAGAGCAATTCTTCCAAGCCACTATTCATTTCTTAATTTTCTGTGCTCTTTTTGACCTGACAAAAGAACTGTGCTTAGGAAGACACCTGAGTTGGCCTGATAAAAGGCACAACCTCTCCAACAAACTCTGTTTCTCAGTATCTGCCAAGTTTTCTTAAGTATTACCTGCAAATTGAACTCCCTGCAGTATACCACACCAAAGCTTTGGTGTGAAGCTGTCAGTTTAGGCATAACCTATGATGTTAATACTGTAAGTAACTAGAATAAGTATGTTATAGCAGCTTAATTACAAGTTGTATCAGTCCATATTACCCAGGCTTTCTTTAAATGCTACTTTTAACTTTGCAGTTGTTCTAAGGGGCAAGAAATCCAGATCCACAGTTGAGTATACAGAATGCTGCAATTGTCCCCAGATGCATTTATAAATGAAAGTGCATCCTGAAGTTCAAAGCCCCTCTATTTCAGTCTGTCTTCAGCCTTTTGACCTTTGCCGTGGGTGAATCCTCAACAATAGGAGGATTGCAGTACTAGAATTGTTTCTTGGGTGCTTAAATTTCGTAGAGGTAGAGCACTTCACTTGACTTCCCAATGGCTTGTGCTCCAAATGAAAATTATAAATCAGTATTCCAATATATACATTTCACTATTGTTTATTCTACAAAAAAAATCCATGAAGGTGCAAGCCATATACATTTCACCATATAGAAATATATAAAACTCTTATTCATTAGTTTCTCATTAGTTATCAATATGTGAATTAAAAATAAACCTCATTTAACATTATTCTAAAACCATCCATGTAACACTAGTAGTAGCAAATGCCACAACAGTAAATATATATATATGTATCTCTTTAGTTTATGCTAAGGGTATTACTACAACAGTAAGACAATGCACGTGCAGGAATTGTGCGAGAATGAAAATCCACTTCATAGGTGAAAAAATCCTGCTTTTTAAACTTCTGAGAAAATACAGTAAACATTTCCCCATTCCAATCTGCCTTCACAAATCTTACTGTATCTATAAAACTGTAATAAAATACCCAGTGAGCTTTGTATTAATTAGGGCACATGAGTGTGCACAGTTGCGCATAAAACCAAATTACAGCTTTTGCTACAAAACAATGTTGTTCCTGAAACTGAATAAAATCCATCAAGTTCAATTTCCATCTTTCAAAAAGCATTTAGTATACATTCAGAAGGATCAACACTTTTTCAGAAACACAAGCTTTTAAACGACAAACATAAGCATTAGTAGGACTGCACCAAAATCCCTGTTAATTCGATGAAAATACACACTCCAGAAAGAAGTACACAATCCACGATTGCTGAGAATTCCTGGATTTATCCCACTCTACTCATTTGGGATCAAAACATTCATTCAGAGAGTGCACCAAAGAAAATAATTATAAAGAAAGAAGGAAATGAATTTATGTAAAACTAAAGAAACAAACAAAACAAAGTGAGGGAACGCAGCAGCAGTAGCAGCAGCAGCACACTTCAGCAAAAGTACTCACGCAGAATCTACTGGCCAGAAGTTGATCAGAGTAACAGGACTGCAAGACAAAAAATGAGGAGGTGAAGAGAGAGGCAGAAGAAACTCAGCAGCAAAATAACTACAGAAAGGTTTGGGGAAAACAAAAGTCACAACAACTGAAAACCAGAAATCCAGCAGACCAACATGAGTGAATGTGAAGAGCAACCAACCAAAAAAGTGAGGAAAAAAATTAACATAAAATAAAAAAAAGAAAGAGCGAGAACAAGCTGCATGCAATTGCCATTAAACAACTTCTTTAACTTGTAAAAAAAAGCAAAGGGAACTGGGTTAACTCATTGATTTCTCCATTATTGCTTTTTTTTTTTTCCCCATAAAGACATCAAAGCATTTAATAAGACTGAATTTATAGGGTGAGAAAAGAAGAAATCAGCTGGGAAGCTTGCAAACACAGTAGCCTAATTAAAAAAAAATAAAACCACGGAAAGACACCCATTTGGAAGAAAATAAAATTTTAATGAAGAGATCATTAGTCTCCAAATTGCCATATCAAACTTAGAAGTTTATAACACTGTCAGTAAGACAGTAAGTATTTTTCTTTTACTAACTGAAGCTGTAGCTCCTGTATAAAGACAGGTGAAAACAGACAAAGGCAATGGCAATTGGAATCCCAGCTTGTGTTTTCCTGCCAGCCAAGGTTAACAGCAATGAAAGACAGAAAGAGGCTTTATGCATTTAGGAAGTGAAGGGATTTGGCACCAGCTGGGGAGCTCAAAGAGCATATCAAATGAACTGCTATTTAGACATTTCAGAGCTACTCACGTTTCCATGTTGTCTCCCTCCAAGACAGTTTGCACAGGCAGGTAGCCCATTCGTGGGTGCTTTGCAAAATATCTTTTTGTTCGAAATTTGTTTTTTAGTACCTTGGCAAAGTCACGGACGTCTTCTCCTGAAGTTGTCTGAAAGCCACAAATCACATTGAAATCATCTTTCATGAGGTTGTCAGTGTTTTTTGGTTGCCTCTTCCTTTACTGGGTCACTTGGAAGATCTGTGGCCACACCAAGCAGAGCTGCCAAGACCTTGATCTCCAGAACTGCAAATTTTACTTATCACTGTCACCTTACAATGTACTACACAGTGACACCATTAGTGGGGAGGAAGGAAGAAAAAGGGGAGCTCCAAAACTCTCTGACAGGCTCATGCCTCACCTCTGGTGATCTCAAGAGACAAGCAATAATTACAAAAGAATCTGTCGTTTCCTCATCTGGCTCAGGACACTCTCTGCCTGCTTTTTGTTCAGGACTAAAATGACTCTAACAGAGGACAAGCAGCCGATCAGTGTGTCCAGCCTGCACAGGGAGGATACACAGCTTCACTGGCTGAATTCTGACTCTTACCACATGCTTTTCATCTACATCTCAAGGACTTCTCAGTCTACAAAAGTCAGACCTCTTCTTTTGGAGTGCTTTCTTTCCAGTTTCCCTGCTCAGCTTCTTCTGCCATTAATATTTTGGTCAAAGAGAAACGAAAAGCAGGTGTGAGCTGTTGAGAGCTCTTGGATCAGTTATTTTGTCCTGTGCCTGTTTAATCTGAAGCTAGCAGGCAATCAAAATCAATATCCTGAGACGAGTACAAGCTGCATAAAGTATTCTACTCCCTTGCTTGCAGTGCGCTTTCCTTGCTACTGTACAGACCTGCAGAGGAGTGCAAAGTGGAATTAGTTTCCCAAAGATCAGAATTAGCCAGAAAGAACTCAAAAGATTTCTGATGGGAAGATGCAAGGCTTCAAGTGAGTCTGATTCAGAATTGGGTGATATTCTAAAGAATTTTAATGGAAGACTTCAGTTACTTTAGTCAGGCTGCACTCTCTTCTCTGCACCTCAGAGACATTCAACCTTGAAATACTGATCCTCTACAGTAAATTAAGCTCTTCCTGACCCACATAATGATATTGCTTCTCCAGTGTATTTAATTTGAAGGGAAAAAATGAGGTAAAAGTTAATCTTCCTGACATTTTTTAATGAGTTCTACACCTTCTCTTTAGAGAGGAAGGAGGTGCTGGGCCATATCATTCATGCCAGCCTTCTCTGAGCTGCTGAAACACAGATGTACATATTTGTAATGATTGCCTGGGTGGAAAAATTAAGGATGCCCCGAAAAATAATCTGCAAAAAGACTGAAGAGCATCAACAGAAAGGACAAATATTATCCCTGTACTGACAACACCTACAAGCTTCATTTAAAGCTGGAAAGAATTTGGCTCTCTTTCCAGTCAGTTGGTCTAGTAGGAAAATTCAGTGCAAGCAATGACTGGCAGAGAAGTGACACAGCAGACCCTACAAGCCAATACAGTAGCATCTGCGTTTTCAGGAAACTGAGATAATGCTTGATAATATTAAGTATCACTTCCTCAATACATCAGAAGTAAAGACGTTGTAGGGAACAGGGGGATTAGGCATGCCCAGACTCCCAGAGGACTCTGGAAAAGGGATTTACTGAGGTGGCCTCGCACGACCCAGCAGGAGAGAATTCCCTCTGCCAAATGCCATCTGCAAGGCCTGCTAGGATTGCTTCTAACCACGTCTGCATCAGGAGAGCACAAACAGCACATCAGCTGGGAACAGAGGGAATCTTTTAATATTAAGTGTTGGTATAAATGGATTAAGCACAGCTTTCTGTAGAGTTTGTTCACCTGTGTCATTTATAACCATTTATTCCTGCCTTACCTATTTTCCATGTTGTGAACACTTTCCACTGCATTTGATTATAATTTGGATTAAGCGTTTTCAGGTATAATTAACAATAAAATATTCTGCATTTCAGCCTTTTAAGGCTGTTATTCCCCCTTGTTCCCATGAACTTCTACATTAACAATACATAGTAAAATTGTATGCTTCCACAGAAACATCCCAATCTAGCTGGTACCATAAGGATCCCAAGAAGAAAATACGTCTTCTAGTGAAAACAAGAAGCACCAAAAGTGTCTCTCATACGAACCAAATGCCATTTAAAAAATGTTCAAGAAGCACAAGGCAAAGAAAATGTGATTATTATGTGGACAAGTTGATAAACAGAGGCTCTTTTCAGCCAGACTTTCTGATTTATACCACAGATATTTTATTACATGATTTTCAGAGTAAAATCGTCCAAACCAAAATTCTCAGCAGAACTGGCTTATAAGCAAGAAACAGGGGACTTGCAACATCCCAGTTCTTTTAAATCAAAGCAATATATAGGCAGCTGGGTAGAGTATATTCCAAAACTATTCTAAAACTGGAACCATTTCATAAGAAATGGTTCTTATTCACATGAGAACCACTGTCTGACTCTATCCAGCTTGGTTTAAGAAAGTGCCTGTCGTGGTTTAAGCCATAAATCAGCCACACAGTTTGTTCACTCACTTCCCTCTTTTTCTTCCCTCTGCTCCTGGAGGGATG
>JAOEHY010030761.1:0-64429 GCA_025447955.1 Psilopsiagon aurifrons | reverse complement strand
CCTTCCGGGTCTCTGCTCTCCCTTTCTGCCTCCTGGGCATGACGTGCTATGGTATGGAATACCTCTTTGGTCAGTTTGGGTCAGGTGTCCTCTCTCTGCTTCCTCCCAGCTCCCCCTCCTCCCTGGCAGAGCGTGAGGCTCCAAAAGTCCTTGGCCAGATCAAACATCACTAAGCCATAACTAAAAACATGGTGCTATCAGTGCTGTTCCCAGGCACTGCACCAGCTACTGAGAAGGAGAAAAATGACTGCTACTGCTGAACCCATGACAGTGCCTTGCCAAGCCCTCAGCCCAGACAGCCTGACTGCAACACCAGCTGTTGACATGTACCTTAGTTTGACATGCTTCCTTCTAACAAGGTGGTTGTGTGTCACTGTCTGTTAAACCCGAACAGAAAAATGATGCTACATTTAAATCCCAGTCTAGAAGTTGCCTTCTATGCTTCACCATAAACCTCTTTCGAAAAAAAAAATTAAATAAATAAAGTAATCTATCTTTGAATAATAATATTGACCTGTGCTGCTTTCAGGAATAATTGTTGCAATTTTCCTGCCTAAATGAAAACTAGGCAACTGCCTTGCCCTTAATTCTGCCTCAACTTTTTGCACAAGAGGAAAAGCTATCATATCGCTCAGATATTTAGCATAAGCTCTCAAATCTCCCCTGAGCAGAATTAAAGACTGCGGGACTCCAAGATCTCCTGGAAGTAAGAAGGAGGGTGAGTAAAAATATCAAAACATCGTGCACATTTAGCTATTGCAAAGATATATCAGAGTAGGCACCTCATGTCTCCTGTCTACCAAAATACATTTTAAGGTCAGAGATCTGTCTGGAGGAAAAAGTGCTCTACCACCTGCAAACCCCTCTTCATTCATTTAGAAAACAATTGCATACTACACATGATAGCTTCAGTGGATGTCTTGTTCAGTCACACAAGACTTGGGTCTATTTTTTTAATAGCAGCAACACAAAAAAAAAGATCAGGGCTTGCTGTGTGCCACAGCCACTTTTTCCTTTTTCTTTCTCACCCAGTTAATCCTTCTCTAATTCAACTGGCTGCCAGCGCAGCCAGGCACAGCGCATTAGCAGGGGCTGCTGGAGTTCAGGATTCACAAAAAAAATGAACTGGCTGTGAATGGTTCTTTATACCGATCCCGCAATCTGAATGTGGCTGCAGGTTTTCGGCTTGCCACCATGTTTACCTATTAGTAATCTGTTTTTCCAGGGAGAACAAAAACCTGCTGGACCTTGTGTTGCAATGACTTGCTGCGGGCTGTGGGAGTGTCTCACAATCCTTTTTTGTTTCTCTCTCCTCAAGACACATCTTATGAATAGGGTAAGAAAATAATAGCAAGAAGTTGGTTTGTGCACTCTCTGCACCATTCACAAATCTCCTATGTTACTTATTAGCAAGAATGAGTGGCAAACGGCAAAACAAAACTGTAGCCAATCCAGCAAGGATGTATTCAGCTGCAGCTGGAAGGAATACTCTAAAAAGGTTGGTCGCTCACTTGCTGGCTCTGTATACAATGCCAATCATGAGATTCTCCTCTAGGAATGCCTGCAACGGAGGAGCCTGTTCAAACCTGCCCAGGCAGTGCCAGCATTTCCCTCTGACTTGTGCAGCAGTTCAGGCAAATCGCCCTTTCCAGTAGCCTCAACCCCTGGGGGGTGACGTTGAAAAGCAGCAGCCAGTGAGCACTGACAAACAGCTAGCAAATTCACAGTAGCTGCCCTAGCAGTGATTCATATTAAATACTGCCATTTAAATGCTACAGTAAAAGTTCATAGGTAATGTAAATAAATACACTGGGTTTGCTTTACTGTAATATTTTAGGGGAATAATCTTTTTTCTCCCTTTCCTAGGTTTCTAGAGAAAAGCTGAGACTCTTTACTTCATTTTGGCCATGCCTTTTTGTTTAGATGAAGATATAAAGACCATTCATAAAATTTTATGAGGCTAGACTGTAAAATAGTTTTGATGCCTTATTTTCACCATACATTTTTGACCAGCAGATGAAAGTATGAGACTAGGGTCCATCCCATCACACCAGAAAACGCCAGCCAGAGAAGACACTGCTTCAATACCACCATGAACAATAGCAAAGGTAGCAAAAGGCTCAGTTGCGCTGCATCATGGAAGAACATGAGAGATCCTCTAATTTATGCCCCTCTGTGCTGGTGGGGCCAAGAGTGGCCAAAACCAAAAAGTAGCTTTTTTACACTGAAAGAGTAAAAATGGAATTTCCGTTCCAGCTTTCTGGTAAGAAAAGAATGTTTACGCAAAAATGCTCCTTCTGAGAGCTGTGAAGACCCTCACCACACCATCAATGCAGCACACCTGCATTGTGTGTGAAATCAGCTTCCAGTCTTCACTAATGAAATCTATCTTGCTATTCTTGAGAACTTCCCTGGTATTTTATATCATCAAATGATTACACAACACCAAGATACCACTAAGTAGTAGAGAACTTAAATATGCAATCACAGTACTGCAGGGAAAAAAGTGAAGTGGCAATTTGCTGAGGAAAGGAAGAAAAATCTCACACTGATATGGAGAAAACATTGTGACCTAAGATACGAATGAGTATTTGCACAAATCACATGCTTTCCGCAGGATCCATAAAGTGAACTTTGGCACTGAACATGGAACAAGTCATTAGCACACAATAATATATTACAACACAGCATTGTACAAACAATGAACTTCAATTCACTTCAAACCACTGAAGTATCCTTTACCAAGCATCAGAAATTGCCGGCATATACAGTATATAAAAGGGGATTTAATCAGAGAAGGGGAGGTAGAGAGGGAAAAGAAAAGCCACCCAAATGCTCTACTACCTTGCACATAGGAAATGAAGTTTTTCCTTTCTACATAAGAAGGGACACCGTCAATAAAACAGCTACTTACTGGTGTGCAGTACTCCACCATGGGGTAGTGCATTTTATGACCTTTTGCCACACGGCCAGAGAAGAAGCAACTTTGGCAGATGTCATAGTTAAAGTGTTTTAAACTTCTGTACCTAAAAGAAGAGGAAAAAAATCATGGCTTCAGAGATTTCTATGTGAACGCTTTGTATCAGCTTGCCTAGTTTTCTGTTAGTATATTATCTTCCCCGAAATGTCACACAGTGTGCAATGCTTGGCAATGCTTCTCTGCTACCAATGGACCGATATTGCTTCTTTAGATGTTTATCAAAGATCTGAATCTTCAAAAACAGTTTTAACATGGAGCAACACTGAAAAATTTCTACACACTCACTCACTCTTACAAGAGGAAAGACACCACCATGCTTTTTGTTTCTATAATGACAATTTCAGTTCTTTGGCTCTTCATCATGATTGCTAACACAGAACACCTGAGGAAGTAAAATTCAAGTAAGTAATGCTCTTCTCAACAAGTCACTCCAACAAACTCCTAACCGCTGCATACAAGGCAGGAATTTGTGACTTTCCTATCACCTCTAACAAAACAGTTTTCCTGTATTGCATTCCGCCCATGCAAAACTCTGAACGCACTTTTGGGCCATTATTTAACCTCATCAGCTCTGTGAGGCAGCTAACTGCTATATCTGCTATGTTGAAGTGCCCGAAAGAGCTAGAGGCATAAGGGTTGTCTTGGTTCCAAATACGCAAAGCAGTTCAGTCACAATGACCTCAAAAGAACATTGTTTGACATGCACTGAGACACACAGTATTAGCTTTCTAAAAGCCTTC
Source organism: Psilopsiagon aurifrons (assembly GCA_025447955.1). Lineage (NCBI taxonomy): Eukaryota > Metazoa > Chordata > Aves > Psittaciformes > Psittacidae > Psilopsiagon > Psilopsiagon aurifrons. Next base: position 60,709 of record JAOEHY010030761.1, on the reverse strand, counting down.
CAATACAGTATCTTTTTGTCAAGTGTGTACACAGGGTTACAATGGCTGGCAAATCCAGATAAAAAATCTGCGACAGACAGATTCTACTATCATGACAATAGATTTGTTATAAAAATTTAAGAGACAGATGAGATCAGTCACGTAAAATTAGATGCAAACACAAAGATTCAGTGTCTACTTCCTGAGTTCTCGACGCTCACTACAGACTATCCATTCACTTGCTATCCTTTGATTTTCAAAGTGCTTCATTTTTCAGTTTCACCTACTGGTCTTTAGCTGTTTATATAAAACTGTGTAAGTAATTCAGTAGTTCATAAACTGTATCTGGGAATGGGAAAATTAGACTTTGTGGACATGTTGAACTACTCATTTATCTTCTCTACCTCTTCCTCAGTAATACTTATCATTTCCCAGTTAAGATATTCAAGAGGAATAAAAGCAAGAGGAGAAGAATTTAGGTGATTAGTGAAACAGCCTCTCTGAAGAGAACTGGGATTCAAATCAAAGAAATACCTTCATTATTTCCCCTGTTTCTCACTGCCCGTGAAATTGCATACTAGAAAGTACTGCCCCATTACATGCATAAAAGCAACATTCATACTCTCACAGTTAAAGCAAAATGATGGCTTTTCTATGTGGTACTGCTTGCTCCTGTTGTCTATCTAGGTTTTAGAAACAAAATTACAGAAAGTTCTTTGTAAACAGCAAGATACCATAGAAGGACAAATGCCAATGGTAAAAGATGACCTAGCATAAAAAGGACAGAAACCATACAAAGCAGCTATTGCAAAGCAAAGTGATAAAACAAGTCTAGGCATAATTGAAAGCGAGTATTTACTTAGCCATTAAGTGGATTCTCAACAGGCATACCAACACACAGCCATTTTACAACACAGTGCCTTATTCATTGCCATAGTAACCATGGTGTTGATCCAGATGTTTAAATAGATCAGTAACATTTCCCACACTCCAGGTTAATGTTCTACCAACAACATTCTTTCTCCAAGAAACACACATGCAGCTTTACAGTCTGTAAATTTTCAAGGTATTTCCCTGCTTTATACTTGACGGAAAGCAACTTGTTAGGATTCAGTTCAGAAAATGTAACTGCATGCATGGGACACTGAATGTAAAGCAAATTGTCCTAGCTGCGCAAATCCATCAATACTTTGGTTGAAGCACAGAAAGCCTGGGACACAGAGGAAGGGCCACATCCTAACTGACAGATGTTTTTTGTCCTCATCAACTCTTGCATCAGTGTACTCGGTCTAGGTGTTACTCGCCCTCATGTCCCACCACAGTTATTTTTTCCCTGAACAAAATGCATAAAATCAAGCACTTGATTTGTTTGGAAACAAGCAGAGCTCTTGACCTACCATGCAGCTATAAACATGGCAGAAAGGGAGCGAGTTTGTACCTGAATCCAATAATTGGGCACTCCTTGCAGATGTTACACTTCGCTTGGTGTTTGGCGGTCTCAGCAGCAGCTACCCTGTGCAAGACGGGCAGCCACACCATGGACTGTGGTTCCAGCCTCATCCAGTCCAGGAACAAGGCTGCTTCAATCTCTGGTTTGTTATTGGCCTGTAACACAGTGGGAGAAAGACAGAGGATGAGCACAAGTGATCTGCCTACTACCAGCTAATTAACAGTTCAAGCCGTTTGCTTCCTGCCTACTCCATATCTGTCCAGCTATTCACCCAATCCAGCCATTTGCAAATAAAATAAAATAAAAATAATCTCCAGGATCCTGCGTTCAAGCCAGGAACTGAAACTACTACAAACATTTCAAATCTCTCTCTAATTCCCTATTACAATAGACAGCACTACCATACACTCTGCCACAGAGAAAATCATTCACTTAGAGGATCACCTTTTGTGCCTGATCTCATGTTTCCTCTCTCTGATCTGAACTCACATAGCACTGCTTGTCACCTATTTTAGAAACAGTTTGTGTTATCCAAGCCCTAAAAATTGCATGACTTTTGATCAAAATTCCTTTCTCCTTAACATCATTATCACACTGACCTTTCTTCAAAACACAGACATAAGGAAATCATTCAAATCCTTTCTCAAGCTGGCTGTTGAACATGCGAACTCTGCCTCCTTAAATGACTCAAAATCACTCTTCTCACCACATCATCTCTAAATTTCTTGTCACTGCCTACAAACACAACACAGTCTTGTCCCACAGAATACAGAATACAACAATTTAGCCTTATATTCTATTCCTTCCCACTTTCACCCCTTTGCCAACAGCAAAGAGCCTACGAACACTTCCTGGCGGCCCCATTCCTCTGCTGCCTTCCTATCACATCCTAACCAGTGTGATTATTTCAGGTATCTCTTTGATGGTAACTTTGAGGCAGCTCAATCACAGAGCTCAATTCTATTGCAATGGGTGCCACGCATACACCAAAAAATGATGTATCAGCCTTCCCTAGCAGTGCATACACTATGGAAAAACAACCAGCAAAAGCACAACAAACACAAGGCAACAGGGAACAACAGTGATCTATCTGCATGGGTAGAGGTCAGGCTAGCCACTGCAAAGAACAGTGCAGAATAAAGGCAAAGAACATTCAAAGGGGTTTCAAGGAAAACAGTGAAGTGACAGAGTCAATGTTTATGGGGAATGCATCTCCAGTGTGCAGGGTGGTGAGAAGCCAGCATAAAAGTGGTTACCTGAGAACCTGGGAGCTGGTTTCAACACTGAAAGAGAGTTGATGGATCAGGTGGAAACAGTTAAGGGAAGCACAGGATGGAGGAGGACAGGTCTGTACAGGGAACAACCCAAGTGATGAAGTGGAATAGCAGCTTGCTCCACTTCTCTAAACCACCATTACATGCTAATTCAAATTCCCCGAGACATTTCCTTCCATTCTACCCAACATAAACAGCATATTTATGGTCTGAATATATTTAAATCCCCTGTTGTTCTTTTCTTTGGACTTTCAAACACAGCTCTCAGTGGGCCAGTCTTTTGTATTTCAAACTTCACAAGGCAGTCTGTCTTCCTTTGTGGTTCCAAACCTATTTGAAGCATATAAATAAATAATAAGCATTAATGTATCATGTACATGGACCAAGATGAAGAAGGGATTGAGTACTGGAGTTTTCTACAGCTAGTCTCGGCTACTTTTCCAGTTTCTCCAGAAATCTGAGTGTAGTATGGCTCCTTACTGAACTGAAATCACTAGGCACTAATTTGAAGGAAAAATATCACAACTGCTATCAAGGGGAGAGCACTATAGGGAAAACCCATTAGGTGTGTGTGGGGCTTTTTGTTTGTTGCTGTTGGGTTTGCAGGTTTTGCTTTTTAAAGCTTACACTGTTTATAATCTTGACAAACACTGATCAATACTTGAAGACTGAGAAAGATGCAGTCTCCTAGACAGAATCCCTGGCCACAAGAAAGATGTGGAAAAAAACCTAAACAAACCAACAAGAGAATATCTCCTGAATAATGCATTGTATTAAAATTGACCTTTAATGCAATGCATTAAATGCTGTTGTAATACTTAAGTTAATTAGAAACAAAGAGATTTTTTTTGGCAAGGCTTTCTCCTTGAAATACTAGTTTGGGAAACCACCTACAGACTCCTATCACTGCATTTAAGAACCACATATAAGGATTTTTAATATACTCATACACATCCTTTTTGGATGTTTGGGGTAAAACCATCAAACCACAATATATCTGCAGTTATCCTGATAAAGTCCCTCATGATTTAATATTAACTTACATGAAATAGAATAATCTTTTTAGCTTTGTTTTTTTTCCATACACTGCAATATTTCTAAAGGTTTCTGCATTAAATCCTGCTTCTCTGTTTTTTCATGATGTGACAGAATTTAGGAACCCCTTTCAAAGAAGAAGAGAGACAATCAAAAGTACAATGAAGTCCAGTCAACACTGGCAACAGAAATTTTTCGTAACAGCAGAGACCACATTCTGCTGCACGACATCAGTGGATTCAACACAATTAAATCTAGAGCTCTCGTAAAAGAAAGGCATATTTATAAAACGATCATCTATATGTCTGTTCTTCAGCTACCAGCCAGGGCAGTACAGGGGCTGAGGAGAGATTTTCTGCAGTTCACTCAGTGAGACAGGATCTACACTGGCAAAACATTACACTTTCTACAAAGAGGTCCTCTAAGCCTCAAAAAAAATTTAAGAGGATCTCTTTAATATGCCATTTCTAATAAAGAACCATGAAGTGTACAGAAATGCTGCAGTGCAAGCTGCAGTCAGAATAAGAATGAGCCGCTCAAAGCACTGCTCTCCACTTGTAGCTGCTTTAAATTTGCAAGGGAAATGCTGCAGCGTGAAAGACTTTCTGTAACACGCAAAAATCTATTTTAATTTTGCAGTCACCGCTGACTGCCAGCAGACCCAATAGCTGCCTACCCAAAGCTCCGCGTGCTGGCTGCACAAAACCTGTGCTCAGAGAGATTAGGTGCATTAAAATGTATCAGAACTGGTTCTGAATTACATTACATGAAGATTTAAAGCCACACGGAGAAAAGCTGGTCAGGGTCAGACGGCGTAGGACAGACAGTTCTTGACTGTGCTCTGAGCTGCTATTACTATTTTTTTAATAATCTCTAAATCCGGTAAAGGCAGCAGCTGAAGATTTTGCATAAGAGGAACAGTCTGAATTCATACAGTTTGTATCTGAACCAACAAGATCAAGCTGTAAAGAACATTAACGGTTCTTCTCTTGAACACATTTCTGTGCAACTCCCGATTTTTATGGTAATAACTGAGTGAATCATAAAGTAGAATTCATAAAGCCCTTTCCAGCTTACAAGTAACAATTTGTTATGGGAGACATTCAAATTCATTATGTTCCAGACATCTGTTTTTCAGTATTTATTCTGCAGAAACAATGGGGGAAAAGGAAGTCAGTAGCGCTAGCATCTTCATGCAATACTTGGGAGTTGAAATCTTTGGGGCTTTTTTCCACTGTCTTATTCCAGCTGGTAGTTTAAAAAAATATCCTGTCCTATATTAACTTTATCTATCCATAATATAAAATATGCTCCAAAATATAGCCATGGTTTTACATCAACAATGTGACATTTTTTTGGGTAAAATCAGACAATATAGCAGAAATTTCTGACAACATATTTTTATGAGCTATATTCTGTTTACATGAAGTGTAGGAAATTAACTGGAAATAAATTAACATTGTTAGTTTAATGTAATTTTTCATCCTGGATGGAAAGCTTTATATTAGTTTATGTAAATGTTATTTTGGACAAACAAAACTGAGGAATTTGATTCTTATGACTTGTTAAAGTTTAAAAATGCAGAGCAGGCCATGAACAGCAGTCCTGTTCCGCTGGAGGCAGAACAAACCCTGCTCAACCTTGTCATCCACTCTTGCATTACACTTGATTGCGTTGACTACTCTAGTCAATAGTCAATGTTTTAGCATTGTGGAAAAAAGTAATATGATAAAAAAAAACATGAACCCAGAAGTGAATTAGTGTACAGCTTTTTATCATCCACACTTGAAAAACAGCATCTTCCCGCTCCCCACCCCTAAACCATTTTAAAATAGCTCTCCAAAGCAGTTAACTTGAAGTACTCTTCAAGAGTGCCTCCCCCAAAGTCAGGCATAGGTTCACAGACCCCTGCTGAAACAAACCCAAAATTGCTGGTTTATGACATTTACAGCATAGCAGCTTGAGGGAGGATTTGCTAGTTCCCTTAGGCCAGTTTTCTTGTATCAGCCAAAGCAGAAGAAATATCCCATGAATAGAAAAAAGAACTGCCTGGATCTCCCAAAAGAGATCAAGTCCCTCAAGAGTAACATTGCATTTGTACCTTGATATAACTATATATAGGTATTTACATATAGTATTAACTGATAAAAAAAAAAAACCAAACCCCAACAACAAAAAAACCCCAAAACACCCACCCTTCACAAAACAACCACCCAACCACTTCAAATCACAGCATTTATGGCTAAAGTCACTATCAGGGTCCTGGCCAAGAATTTGCCATACCGAAACTCCACCTTGAAGGACTAACAAGCTCCTATTTTGGCTTTTATTTGCCTGAGTAAATACAGTCGATTTGGACACATTTATACAGTTGTTAACAACAGGCTGATCTTGCTGTATCATTGATCAAGTATAAACCTAGAATTTAAGACTACAAAAACAGAATATCAAAATACTTTCCTCTGTTAAAGTGAAAATGAAACAAGTTTTAAAACACAAATTTGAATTAACTGTACTCATTTCACTACTCCTTAGCTTTATCTGCACTAGCTTTTCACATCAAGCACACCCTTGCAGGAAAGCATACTCAAAGCAGTTTATATCCAAGAACCAAATATCCAAGAGTTTACTGAGAAACAGCAAGAGACATTTTCATCTCAGCTGCACTCTGTTTTCATATCACATTTCTTAAAAGCCTCAGTGTCACAGTAACTCATCCAAGGCAGTGATGTGAATTCCTAGGTCCTATTTACCTAGGAAAGCATATTAATAATTTCCCATGGTGGTTAAAACACATTGTGTGTGTCCTTCAGTCCATATCAATTCCCTATTCTGTTTACTTAAAAAAAAAAAAAGAGTACCCATCACAGAACTAAAAGGAAAGTGCTTTCACACTGCAGTAATACTGAATTCACACAATTTTCATGGTTCTATAGATTGCTTTGATGCAGTCTGAGCCCAGGCAGAACTATATAGTCTTCAAATGGTCCTTAGATCAAGCTCTTTGCTCTGATGTAAAAATATTTTTTCTTTAAAAATCTCAATGAAGAAATTAGAACCCCCTGCCCCAAGTAGCAAAGATGAGTCTCATAACGCACTTCTCCCAACATTTACTATCAGCACCTTCCCATATATGAAGGAAACTGCAGAGGGTAAGAGTTGGTGCTGGGGGCGATGAAAAGCACCAGGACAACAGCAGCATCCTGGGGTAAGGGGACCCAGAGTGCAGGCAGGAGTGGGCAGCAGGGAAGCTGCTCCCAATAACTGGCCTGGGAAGCTCCCCTTCCTCAACCCTCATTCCCAAGGACTCCCACTTCAGACTGAAAAGCAGGAGAAATTTCCCCTGTTATCACAGGGAATGGTAAACACCCCTTTTTTTCCTTCTGTTGTGCAGGCAGACAAGGCCGTTGCCAGGGCACCTAACCTAAGGGGGCTGGGAGAGCCATTTCTGAAGCACACATTTGTTGCAGACTCTGACATGACCGCAATTTATTGCTGGCTTATCATCACCAGAAAGGAAAAAAAAACCAAACAAACCCTAAAGAAAAAGCACTCCTCACTGTGGGAGTACAAAGAAAGACTTAATTTAGTTCCACACAGTCATGTACACTATGGTCCTCACAGTACTTTTAAAAATTGAATTCTCTCACTCCCCTAAAAGGAGGCCACTGGGAGCCCTGTGCAACCTGCCTTAGCTACCCAGCTCCTCCAGCTGCTCTACTTCCCAGGCTGCTCCCTGCTTTCCCCCAGCACCTCTGTGCTGCCCCCAGGCCCTGCTCCCTTGGGCACCCATGCACCACCATCCTACACGGGAAGGAAGTCTCTGTGCTGCCCTCCTCCCTGTCTCCTGGAAAGGTCTTACTTCTTCCCACATCTCCAATCCTGGCTGCCTCTTTCTTTTGTGCCTCCTCCCACCCATCCTTCTGCTTCCTTTATCACTATTATTCCTACTACTGCTCTCACCAGTGTTCTCAAAGGGTGCCTGTTATTTTTCCACTCCTAGTTCCTTATACCTCCACTCCATGAGGGTTCTCCCCACGTTGCTCTTCTCCCTAGGGCTCCCTCCCATATATTTTTGTATTCCCCCTCCTCAGTTGAGCCTCTCTCCCACTTTCTGGTCTTCCTGGAAGACTGTCTGTTCTGCTGCGACCCAGGTCAGAAATCAACCTCCCACTCTGCAAGTTAAAATGAGAAGAAAAAAGAATGCAATTTCTCTTACTGCAGATACGAAGAAAACCTATTTTTCAGTGCAGGTAAGAGAAGGAAACCTCAGGTTTTTCTACCTTCTGATTTATGAACATGTCAAAGGTTGTGCCCAGCTTGCTTGGGATGTTTCTAGAAATGCCGGCAGCTGGATGCAGTACAGTGTTCGGCTCAGTGGCATGTCTTCATTTGTAATGACAATGTTGCAAACTCATTGTATTCAAATAAATGTTTATTCCAAAGTTGACTTCCTACTTTATAAAACCTGGGTTTGTGTTCCCCACCACAATGAATTTTATTGCTTTTAAACTTGTATAAACACACAGAATTGCAACCCCCTTTCCAAAAAACCCATGTTTTCGTCAGATTCCAAGGTCACTTTCCTCATCAGGTTTTCAACAATATTCCCAGCACTGTTGCCATTACCTGGGGAAACGATAGGATTCAAGGAGTCCTAATTTCTAAGGAAGGTCATCTGCACAAATGAGCTTTTGACCATGGATTTGCTGTGGCATCATTTTGTGTTGGTGTCACCTGAAAGCCCAGTGTGAAACTTGAAGCTTGAATGCCACAGCAGGGTCTAACCCAAATATCAACATTACTACACAGAAATTATCAGTGTGGGTTATATGATCCTATACAGCATCAATTTGGAAATGGCATCAAATACATATTAGAATTATAAAAGATCAAGACATGACTGATGGAAATGTGCAAATGTGAATCCTATCAAATTAATCTGTTGAAAGTTTAAAAAATACAGACAGCAATGGCGATTTTAGAATAAGATTCTTTTTGTAGTCACTGTGTGTAAGACTACTTTCAAGCATTAATATTCATTGAAAAAAAAAACCAACTTGCTGTGTTTTGCTTACTACAGAACTGAAACCACCACATAATGAAACTTGAGCAGCAGGCAAAAAGCAAACAACTCCCCCACCCGCAACCAAACAAAAAATCCCCCAGGGACAGTTAGGGAATGAGAGTTCTTCCATTGTAATGCAGAAGATGCATTGAGAGTTAATCACAGACCATACATTACCTCCCCTCCCTCTACCTTTTCATTAAGCAGCTGCCTTCATCTTGCGCATTCTGCTGGTGGTTAGGATAAGGATGAATAATTCTCTAATTCTCTTCCTTCCCAGATTAAATAATTCACAAGTTTGAAAAAGAGCCTCCAGTTTGCTGTGTGTTCCTCAACAGACAGGACAAGAATTCTTTCAATAATCCTTAAAGAAAATTGGCATTATCCATTCAAGCAGTGGAAGGAGCTCATTGAGCACTCCTCACTCCTAGACAGCACTGCAGGCAATTGCTCCTTTCCTGTGCTCCCCTGAGCACCTGGCTGTCACTGGTATGTATATGCCCCAAATTTAGATTAACCTTTGCTGCTCAGCTACACAGCAGCAATAAATGGTGATCTAGTGCTGGAAACTTTTAAAACAAGGAGCTGCTGTAACAAAGACTTAAACTGTTTGCAGGGTTCAGCTACAATATGAAACATGATGACAATTATTTCCTGTCTGGATAACAGCATAATCTGGGCTTCTTCTACCACAGCCAAAGAAAGGGGCTAATTCAAATAAATCTCATCAAATGAACAGTTTAATAGACCAATGAACACTATCATGAAGCAGTCCTCTGTACCCTAATCTGTCTTCCAGATTTTCAGCCCTTGTCAGAACAGACAGGCTACCTCGATACGAAATACAAATCAGAAAATTAATAGCAAGGAACCATGAACTTACAAACTGGAAGCAGCTTCTGACACTCGGCTCGATATTGCTGCCCCCGAAGGAGGCCACTTCCCCCAGCTGCCGAGGGATCTGGATGGAGTCATGCAGCAGGAGCCCCAGCCGCCGCTGGTCACAGAAGCCAGTGGAGCTTGCCACTTGCTTGAACAGGTCTGGAGGAATGAAAAGGACACCAGAGCTAAGGCACTGCTACAGGGATATGGTAAATAGCATGCATCATGTCAAAGGCTTGCAAGTGCGGTCAACAGCCCCGGCGGACAAAAACACAAGCATGGCATAAGTTTGGCCGCTTCTTTCCATAAACTCTGTTTTTTTTCTCTGAAATATGTGTTCTAGTAATAACTTTTAATAGCAATATTGGCTTGCACCTGGGAAGAAAGGCCATGCTAACATAGCACCTGCGGAATTACTGATAATGGGAGCAGGGATTCTCTGACACAGCTAACTAAACAGCAGGATCTTTGAGACACAGCACCACAAATGTTTTAAAAACATTGTTTAATCAGAAAATAATCTCATACAGCAGACAGTACGTTTTCAAGTCTTAGCAATCAAGATACAACTCAGAGAATGTATTTCTCTTTCAGATGAGTTGAACTGAAAAACAAGAACTCCCTGATTTCGATATACTGTGATCTTTTAATCCAAGAGTATTTCTAAAATGAAAGAAAAGCATTACAGTATGACAGAACCTACCATCCACTGAGAATGTTAATATCATATTAAGTTTTCACTTCCAAAGTGAAATGTCATTTGAAGCTATGATTTGTTACTGCATCATTCTAAAAAAGAATCCTTATAGGACAGAATTGTTATTCCTTTGTAAGCACAACTTAATTTGGTGGGAATTAGTTATACTACATATACATTGAGGAGGTTTTAGAATTCATAAGAAGAAGAAAAATCAGGTTTGCATTGACTGAAATATTTATTTGGTAATATCCCTGTTGACAATATATGACCTGAATAAATTCTCCTTACTTTTTAGAGCTGCCTTAGTATTTCACCTGACACCAGGGATACAATTATAAAGGTGCTTCATCACTACTTGAGATAACTTTCCTAGTGCTGCTTTGACACCTGTTCTCCTCTGAAGGAATAAAGGAATGGGCAGAGAAAGGATTATTTATTAATACATGAAATTCACTCTTGACTAGTCTAGTTTTATAATCAATAATTTGGGGATAAATTTTTCCATCACCTCTGCAAGCCTGAAGTTGGTTGTGCTCCAGCTGCTCAGGTGCACAAATGAGAAAACAACTTTAAAAGGTGCAACCCACCACATACTTGCAGCAAGACTAATAGCAACTGCACCACAACTTCAACACAGATGGTAAAACCAGACCACAGCCTGGCAGAGACAATTTCTTCCTCTCCCATAAACTATACAGCTTTCAATTTCCTCATCATTAAAACATTTCTACAACCTTAAAAAGAGGGGTTATGGTTTTCCCTTACAACTTTTGATAATCCTCAATGAAATATGATTCTGAAAAATATTTGAGTAATTTTCTTACAAGATTTTTTGAATACTTTTCATAACACACACATGAAACATCTAGGCACCTAAACCGTGACATTTATAGTGATTGCCCCAAAATCTGATCCAATTACACAGTCTCCATTGTTGGAACTGCCTGTTTTCTCCTTAGCACTCTTCAACTTCCATTAGTAGAATAAAATAATAAGAACTAATGAAGAATTGCTATGGCATTGGGTCAAATCCTAAAGGTTGTTTCTTTTCAAATGCACGAATTATAACACTTAATTTAACCAGAAGGTTACTCTTGAGAACTACTCTTACCAGTAGTTCTTTCCTGGATTCTAGCCTCAATAATGAACTGATTCATTGGTCAGATAAAATTGAAACTTCAAGTGGAATTTTTTCAAGTATTTCAAGATTTGGCCTACTAAAATATGCAAAACTTGCATACCTTTAATATATATTTAAAAGTAGCAACTATATGTAAACACAATGTACATCATAAGACCCTGACCACGTTGTGGAAAGCAGTTTTTAAAGTTCATATATTTTAGAATGGAGTAATGCAAGATGTCCTGCAGACATGCTTTTTTGGTGTATGAAGGTGTGCTAAACTAGTGTCTCCAAAGAGGAGTCCTCATACCACAGGGAGTGCGTAACACAGTCCACACATTAGCATGCAGTGAGAAAATATTTTTGCACTGTTAATAAATTAGATTTAAAAATAATGTTTATTTCATCTTTATCACATCCTTTTTTTAATTTCCTTTTTTTGGTGTGTTTTCTAATGCATATAATATATTAGTACAGTGTGGTACATGCATATAGTTCCTAAATAAATATACATCTATTAGAGGCGCATGCTCAAAAACTTTTACTGTTAGGGATATGAGCAAAAAAGTCTGGGGTCTGCTGTGCTAAACTACCTAAAACCATGTTTGAACCAATAACTGGAAAGTACAAAGTGGAGCAAATTAACATCTGTATGCTACTTAAATGTTTATGCAATAAATAGGAGGAATAAAGCTAGAATACAGACATAAAGTAAACCCAAAAGAATTATGTTGACTTACATCTGTATTTATCTTCCAGGTGTGCTTTGCAAAGGGATACAACACCGGTTTTGAAAGATAAGACACGGATCCTTCCTGTTCGGCCCCTAATGAAAAAGAAACATTGGCTGATAACATGATCCATTCATCTCATAATTTGTTTACTATAGCAAAGTTCACTGCAGTACCACAGGCATCATAAACGATGTCTGCCATAGAACCATGCTGTGCAGAACATGCTGGCTGGTTATTACGCAACTCAGAAACAAAGTATAAATTATGGCTGTGGCTTCACAGATACAGCTAAATTTGATTGTGCTGTTGTATCAATTCACCCAGAAACAGCCTGGTTTGGAAAGAATTACCTCTTTTTTTTATAATAAAGAGTAAAGAGTCTTTACCCTACACCTATTTGAACAGGCTTCTCTATAAACTACTGATGAGCTATTGTCAGAGGAGATGAAATCCCTGTCAGAACAGCAAATCGTCTCTTTTGCCAAAGACAATATAGCTCCATTTTCATTTGACAAGAGATGTAAAAGTTGGTTTTAGGAATTCTTTGCTTACTGTCTGTCAGGTCTGCCCTGACTTGTTTGAGAAGGCAAGAGGGAGCTAAGCATGAAAAAGCAGTGTCTGCCAGCAATGTGCAGCACTCGGAAGATGCTCAGGAAGCTTGCTTAGAAATCATAAGGTGGCAGGTGGGCTGCACAGCTGTGCTGTTAACAATATGGCATGGTTTCTGAGCTCTTCCTCTCAGCACTCAGACCTGTCCTACGCAGTGCCAAGGGGCTGCTATGCCCCACATCAGCTCCCATGCTGCTTCTGGTCAGCCTTTCCCTCATTCCTGCCTTGTAACATGCCTCTGCCATTACTTTTGCTTTTTAATGTTACTGCAAGGAAAGCATCCTCTGTGCTGCAGGTGGCACGATGACAGACCTTCACATCTTCTCACAGTCATCTGGTTTACCTCAAGATGCTGGCTTCTCCCAAAACTTTTATTCCTGACAGCATTTCAAACAGATGATAACATTGCTTGCAAACAAAGAAACAAAGACACACAACAATATATACAACAGAGGAAGCTAATGCCTAAAACTCCATTTTTTAAGCAGAGCCTTATCAACAGTTTTGAAGCATCACCAGTAAGAGCACCACTGGGAATAAAATTAACCATGCAGGCGTGCCACAGTCATGCATCAGGCCGCACTGCTCAGCAAAGATGCATGTGGTCTTTTTAATCCTATGAAAGTGTTGTAGGAGCCAGCGGTGCCCCTTTACCTACACACCTCCTCTGCAAACCCTATGAAAAGCGTAGACAGAAACTGGTGGACAAAGTTGAACTTAGAATTTGCACCCTTTTACTAAAGAATCTTGCATTTTTCATCATGAACAAGCATTTGTTGTTTACCTATGCTTTTCACATTCTACTCCTCTTACTCCTCTCCCTCAAATATTTCCCAAATTAACTATCATCTGTGACCTGAGAAACTCCTCCTGATGAATACCAGGCTCATGCAAATTATACAAGAATATAGAATGATGATTTCTCTGCAAGGCGTATTAAATTGAAACCTGCATGAATCATGAGTTGTTAGCTTCACTCGCCTCTCCTTCTAAGTCAAACCAATAATTTAACATGCTACTGCAAATAAACATGAGTGACTGATCAATTAAAACAAATCTGAAATGCGCAAGATTCACAGAGCTGTGCCTATAATTAGATCAGTCACTGACTGTGAATTTGATTAATATCTTTACAAATGACAGTTCTCAATTATAAGAAAAGATCCAGTATATTTAATTAAATATCTCCACTACTGCTATGCACTTCAATTGATCTCTGCCTATTAAGTTTACAATGAAAAAGAAACACACGTAACCCCAAGGTCACCTCTCTTCCCAGAGTAATTCAAACCTGAATTTTGCAAAATAGCTTCAAGCTTCCTCACACATAAAACACCTCTCTGTAAACCTCTCTGTTTCATTGAGCCCTGCAATATGCAGCTCCTGAGCATACCCAGAGAGCTGCCTGGAGGCAGTCAATTATAAATTCTAATGTGATACCTCCAGCACAGTGCAATATAAAGAAAACTAGATTGGACATGGCAAATCTAAACCAGATGGTCCAGCTTAGGAGCAGCCTATGGAACAACCTTTAGATCCCTCTTTGCCCCTAATGTGGATGATTTGGATTAACATCCCCAGCACACCTTCTTTGTTTTTTGCTGAGTGTCTTTGTTTATATGTTGTTTATGGTTGTTGATAATTCAGAAGTGGATCAGAACTCTGGGAAGGCCAAAGCAGATAAAAGAAGTAAAACGTAACCCTTAAATGAATATAGCTACATCCCTTACTACCAGTATGCTACACAAAAATACAGTGTAACATGGGCAATCCCATACATGATACTGCAGCTGCTGCAAAGGTTGTTTTAAGCAACTGACTTATCAGGGGTGATCCTGCAGGAAGAGGCTATAAAAGTCTGTACTTTTTGCAGGTGATCATGGAGGCTTCAGTGCTGTGATACAGGGTGATGGATGGAAGAACAGTGGTAAGGTACTTCAGTGCGGCTCAAAATGGCAATGTAAATATAGTAATTGTCCCATGTGCTTCCATTTCTATATGGAATGTTTATTCTGCCACAGTAATGAGCATGTCTGGCTGAAATAGCTAATAAGAACCTTAAAAACTTCCACTGACATATTTTTTTCACTAAATTCAACAAAACCAAAAATAATGGCGTATCCTAAAATTAGCTTACAAATCTGTGTTGGAATTTGTCTATGTATTATGAGCAACGTCATTAGCCCACTGAATAGGAATACCTGTAAATTTTCTTAGGGTAAATTTACTCTGTTGAATTTACATTTATAAGTACACTTTCTAAAATTAATTTTACATGACATTTTTCTCAAATCTCCTGAATGCTAATGGTTGTAAAAAGATTAGATTAGGGATGAGCCTCTTCCATCTTTTAACAAGAATTATAGATTGAAAGCCATAGAAAACAGACAGCTCTGAAAAGGTTTAACCTCCAGAAGTACAGACACATGCAAGAGTCTATATAATGGTGTTTCTCTTGAATTCTCTTTAATTCTCTTTAATTTATCTAAGTCAATCAAAAAGACATGCAAAGCTATGACATACTGAGGACATGCAGTCCCAGTATGCTCTGAACACAGAAATCTGCTTTAATTCTGGCTCTCTGATTCCTTATCTTAATAAATCTGGGATTATAAGCCTAACCAAGGGCTATATTGATTCAGCTAAATGCAGCCATTAAACCATTAGGTTTATTAAACTTTCACTTCAACTACCTTTTTTTTCAGCTTCAAGCCACACATGTTATAATGAGGCAGACAGCTTGCTACCCTTTCACCCCCCCCCACCTTGTGCTACTGGGAAAGCTCCAGAGCATCCCACATTCACAGCACCCACACATACGTGTCGTAGACATTCAGCAGCCAGTTGAGGCACATGTCCACACAGAGAGGAACATTGACCAGGTTATTGTGCTCTTGTTCTAGTCTATCATAAATGGTGGTCAAGCAGTTAATGATCTGCAGAATATCCATCGGTTGGTCATTTTGTTTGAGATTGTGCTGGTCCAAAGCATCACATGCAGCAGAAAGACTCAAGAGATCCACTGTCAAAACAAACAAACAAACAAACACTATGAAGATTGAAAAGAAATGGTTGAATTTCCCATACCTAAGAAGTAAACTGAACACTTTACTTGGCTTACATGCCTGGCCAAAGGACATTTTATGTCCTCTGAAAGTCACATGCAGGACTGGTTTTAATACTCCTAAAGGTATGATATTTATTCAGCTGTGGTCTTAGAAAGCAGTGTTTATGAAAGTGAAATCTGCTTCATTTTTATCTGTAAAGTACCTACTATGCTTCTGGATCTTATAGAAATACTACATGTATATTACCATGTAAGCAAAAAATTAAATGTTTTCTATTTTATGCTCCTACAGATACATAGGCTACTGCATTCATCAGAAGCGCTCTAAACACAGGACACAATCATCAGCTTTCCTGTGACAAGCTGTCCATTTCTTACAGAAGCCAAAAAGTCTTAACCTAACAAAACTCCACAAGGAATATGCAATGAAATCATAATTGAATGGGGCTTAACCTCTTTGTTATCTGCCTTCTGATGAGGAAAAAGGGAAAAAAAGGTTCCAGAAATATGAAGTGGCCTTTTTCAGTATTTATTAATGAAATTTATCCATTTTTAATTCTGCAGAGCATTTATATTCACAAATATCTCAATGACTTTACAGAGTAAGCCACATTTAAACTCACCAGTAAATATACAAGAGGTTTTTTGTCACAGACATTTAAAAACTTGATTTTAGTTCCTATTTAAGTCAGTTGCATTTTCAAATCTGGATGCCCAAGGCAACAGAGAACTTTGCTTTCTCAATTCAACCTCTGCATACTAATATCACCAGCAGTATCACACTCTGGGGGACATCACATCAGTGAGTTATGGGATGCTAGTTTACAAAGTAAAACAGCATTAAGAACAAAAGGAATCAGATATATAAGACTATTGATAATCTTCCCACTGACACATGAAAACCCTTTGCAACTCCTTGCAGTGGATTTCCAAGGTGTGAGCAATATTAAAGCCCAGATGCTGTTGTTCATGAGCAGTCACAAAGTGAAGCACAATTCGCCATGACCTGAGGGAGCAGCATCTGGCCCAAAACAACCTGCTGAAAACCATCCAGGAAATTCTTCACAAAACTGGGAAATGAACTGACCCAACTGCAAGACCAGTTTTTCTCTCATTGGATGCTTTACTGAGTCTCGGTAAGCAACACCTCACGGTAACACCAAAAAAAAAAAAATAATGAAATTATTTGAGATTAAAAATATTTTAGCTGCACACAGGGCTGATCGGTAGTGCTGCATGGACAGCATGCTGGGATTTCACAATTGCCAAAAGAATTTCAGGAGTGTAAATTTTTCTGGATACCAAGAGGGGCTTCCACGACTAAATTCCTTAAGCACTTCCAAAAATTTCACCCTGTGGGCCTAACATATTCAGTGCTAGAGTGAATAAGGAAAGCTTAGATGCTATCCTTTTTAGTTTACCAGGAAATATAACTTTGAGGTTTAGTGCAGGTTTTTATTGGAGTTCTTCTCTTTTTCACATTAGCGTATAGATAGTTATTAAAGAAAAACTTTTGGAACGCAATGCTTAGCCTCCTAGAATATAAAATATAGCTGTTCTAAGGTCAGTGCTATATCTCACCAAAGCCTATTTATCAGACCCATTGCTTACAGTCTCAAAAAGACTCTTTTCTTCTGATAATTTATTAGTCAAATTGGAAATAGAGCACTGACTTCACAACACCTCTAACTCCGAGCTTTAGGCTGAACTCTCAGTTCCTTTGGGACTATGAATCAACTGTAATTAAATGAGCCCCTCAGGCATCTGAGTGGCGGCTTAATTATATATGCAGCTACTGCTAAACACGGGTCATTCCACTCTGTGAAAGCTTTTCCCACTAATAAACAGCAACTTCTGAAAAGCCTTTCAGCCTGCTCTTTATCAACCTCCTGTCCTCTCTTGAAGCTAATAACACATGTTCGTCTTATAACAAGAAAAAAGTGGTTGCCACCATGCTCTGCTTCAGGGAATTGCTTATGGGAAGAAGAGTGGCTCTGGCCTTCACCACATTATGCTCGTCCTGCATCTTTGCCACCAAGATTAAAGAAATGCGTGTGTGGCTCCTCTCCCAGAACCCAGAACTGCATCTTTCTTTCCTGAAAGCAAATATGGAGGTTCCATGAATGACAGACTTTAGGAAGACAACTGCCCCACCAGTCAGATATGTATTGACGAGTTGTATATTCATATATATTCAGTTGTATATTCAGTGACTTGCAAAGTTTTAACTGAAATAAACCATAACACTTTATGCTTTGTACTTTTTGTGGGTTTCCGGCCACTCTTTTGTTCTTTTCTATCTAAAATAAAAAAACTGACTCCAAAATTTGTTTGAGCAGCAGCTTCTACCTTATACGGAAAACTAAGTCATCTATATGATTCTATATAAATATTTATGTCTATAGAAATATTTATTTGTTCTTTAAGGCAAAAAAAACCCAACCTTTGCAATGTTTGCAACCAGTCACCAAGCTGTGGCCACTTTGCAGGAAAAGTAAAAAAACTGACTTGGAATAACTAACCAACTGAAGGACAGAAGTGGCAATTAACAGGCAAGGAAAAAGTATGATGTGGAGGTCACATACCAAACTTAGAGAAAACTCAACATATGGCCGGTGACAAAAAGTATTAGCAGTGTTCCCAGAATACAAGATTATCCCCTCTGTAACCTGCTGCTGTTGGCTGATACATTAAAAAAACCATACTTAATCCATCCCGCATAAAATTAAAGGAAAAAAGCACCCTAACGGAAGTTCTTTAATATTTTCTTTTGCTGCATCTCCAAGAGAAGTTTGTGAATACATCTCATTTTATTGACATCACAACGTTCAGATGTGGTTTGCACTTGCAGATCAGATCTTTTAAAAGTAGCAAAACAAGAAAGTCAGCATGCTTTGATGTGACTATCAAAGGAAACCACACTTTAAAAAAAAAAAGCCCAACGTGCAATAGTTACACCTGGCATGTCCACAATGATTTCCAAGCCTGGGATGATAGAGTCAGACACTAGATTCTTCTAAGGTAACACAATACACAGCCATTTATTTGTTAAAGACTGCCGTTTTCCATATTCTTCTTTAGGGTTAATATCTTAATGTCTTAATGCTCACTGGGCTGATTTACAAACTGAAAAGAGCTAACATCTTAGATCATTTTTAAAAGTACTTCTATTCTTGCACTGAGAAACAGGCTGTACCTTTGTTTTTTGCAAGCCTTCCACTGTGCACACATCTCCATAGTGCTCCTCACTAGGCAAAACTGCTCTGCTTTTTATGAAGCTTGCAAAACAGAATATGCGTGTATATATGTTTAAACTTCTGCAATTTAAAATCTGAAATAAAAAATAAGAGCTGCAAGCAGCACCTACTGCAAGTGGAACTGAGGGGGTTTTGGCTGTGTGTAGGAGCCGTGAAACCCAGCAATGAGCTCTGTGCCAAACTGCAGAAAAAGGAATTCTTTAATGAAGTCTTTGAAAAAAGAAAAAAAAGAAAAATCTAATTAAACTGGGTTCACAAGCGACACTGAAATCACAGAATACACAAACACAGTGATGGTGTCTCCAAGCAAAAATATTTGTAAGAACAAAGACTGCTAACCTAATTCCTTAAATACTTCTCCTTAGATACAAGCATGAAGAATGTGCTAAAGTAATCAGTTTAAGAGCCACTGCACGTCTCTGAAAACATCCATTCTCAGGAAGTCCACCTAAGTGTAGCATCGAGAGATGAACTGACTTCAATGTGTAATTGCAATTCCACACAGTAAAGCTGCAATGGGTTGACCATGGCTGGATGCCAACTGCCCAACAAAGCCGCTCTATCACCCCCTCCTCATATGGACAGGGGAGAAAAATAAAATGCAAAGTTCATGGGTCAAGATAAGGACAGGGACTCACCAATCACCACTGCAAGCAAAACAGGCTCGACTTGGGTAAATCCGCTTTAATCAGATCACAGTACAATAATGAGAAATACAACCAAATCTTAAAAACACCTTCTCCCTATCCCTCCCTCCTTCCTGGGCTTAACTTTCCTCCTGAATTCTCTACCTCCTCCCCCAGCAACAGCACAGAGAGGGTGGGGAATGGCAGTTGTGATTTGTTCATCACACATTGTTTCTCTTGCTCCTTCCTCCTCAGGGAAGGATTCCTCACACTCTTCCTCTGCTCCAGCGTGGGGTGCCTCCTATGGCAGAGTCCTCCACAAACTTTCTCAACCTGAGTCCTTCCCATGGGCTGCAGTTCTGCATAAACTGCTCCAAGTGGGTCCCTTGCATGTGGTACAGCCCTTCAGGAACAGGCTGCTTCAGTGTCACAAGTCCTGCAGCAAACCTTCACCAGTGCCGGCTTCCCACGGGGTCATGGCCTCCTCCAAGTATCCCCTGCTCTGACATGGGGTCCTCCCTGGGCTGCAGGTGGGTATCTGCCCCACCATAGAGCTCCATGGGCTGCAGGGGAACAGCCTGCCTCACCATGGGCTGCACCATCATCTGCAGGGGAATCTCTGCTCTAGTGTCTGGAGCACCTCTTCCCTCTCCCCTTGGAGACCACAGAACTGTTACTCTCACATATGCTCAAATCCCTTTTGATCAATTGCTGTTCTTTTTCCCCCTTCTTAAATATGCTACAACTACCACTAATGGGTTTAGCCTTGGCCAGCAGTGGGTCACTCTTGGAGCTGGCTGGCACTGACTCTACTGGGCATAGGAAGCTTCTGGCAGGTTTTCACAGAAGCCATCCCTGTGGCACCCTGTTACTAAAACCTTGTCATGCAAACCCAATACAGAAGTCCAAAATGAGTGTAGAATTATTCAGTGATAGGTGTCAGGGTACTACAGATAAAACAGGATGCAAAGTTTTGCACTTTCAGCCCTAAGAACCTGTTACAAGTTACACTTGTGCACTGCCAGCTAAAGAAACACGTAATTCCAAAAATTTTTGCTCATTATTACAATGCTGCACTGATTATGAAAACTTTTCACTAAATATCACTTCAGTTTCTTTACACTACCTTTCCACAATGAGTGTGGCACGGAGAGATGCTTGTATTTATGATTATCATAGTTTATTCTTTGTCACTGCATTGATGTTGAAATCTTTCATTATGTTACAAGACTTGTCACTTGGTCGTTTGGTTTGGGGTATTTATTTATTTATTTTATGGGGTATTTTTAGGCATTCAGAAAATAAGTCTCTTCATTAGTGGAACTCACCCATGCTTGTAAGCCTAAAAGTAAATATGATCAAAAATACCAGCTCCAGACACAGCTCAAGAAAGCATGTGAACACAAATCCAAACTTGAGATAAATCAACAGTTGAAACATTGCAATTGTGTCAGAAATTTAACCCCGTAATTAAACGCCAAATATTTCAGTGACCTTTCAAATTATACCACTTCATAAACCGATTGCTTTGGCAACTCACTGGCCTAAAAAGAAAATTGTGAGCAAATTATTTAGCTATCAGGTTACAATAAGCTGAAGAGGAAATATAACTTCAGTGACTGGCAGAACACCAGACACCAGCTGAGAGAATTAAAATGTTAGAACACACACATCACTAATGTATGGCTGATGAGAGAATTCTGAACATGACCAAAAGCTAGGGAAAAGTACAGTTAAATGTTTAGTGTAATAATCTTGTTTAAAGGCAACAATCCCTCAGGGTTCAAGAGTCAACTTAACAAACCATTAGCAACTTCAGCTCTGGAGTGATTATTTCACCTGAACTCTCACTGCTCCTAGCACGCTATGATCCTGTTTCTTAAGGTTGAAATAGCAACCTAAAGCAATAAAGCTGTGGCTGACACAGGACATAGCTCCAGTAATGAGCACAGTGAAAAAAAAAAAAGAGTATAAAGATACAAAGGCACATGTAAGGGCTGTTAGCTTTGTTTCTGATCCGCTGCTCTGTCTTATAGGGGACAGATCTGAAGACCACCCAACACATTGGTTTTGTGAGGAACATGCAAAATGGTGGCAGCAGAAGACCCTTCAGGTGAGAGGTTTCCATGCACCAGATAGAGCTGGGGGTACCTGTGTGGGTGTTTTTCTCCTTCTGAAAGTTACAAATTAGCTCATGTGTGGGTTGTAACTTCTCCCCACCAGCAGAACGGCACATACTTACAGCAGAGAGCTTTCTGCAGCCTGCGGAGTTTCATAGCAGTCCTGTATGCCGAGAACCTGACGTTGTTCAGGTCAGCTGTAGAGAAAAACATTAAAACAACTTTACACCTTAGAAATGAGCAGGCTCACAAAGACGTCGTTAAGCTGAACTAGACTATACTAATTGGTTAAAAGAAGAGAGGGGGGGAAAAAATAGCATGTTAGAAACTCCACTGAGCAAAAGCCCTCAAGCCATTCGAAAGAAAAACTGTGAGTCCTAAAGCATTACTTCCGTTTGTTCCAAGGCTCTGAACTTAAGAGCACTTGAAAGGACATCAGTGACTGCAGCAGGTTGCCTGAAAATACCGCAGCCTTTCACACTGCAGGCACTGAGAGAAAGATAAGAACCTGAAACTCCTCCTTGCACCAGCCAGGCTGTGTGCAGGCAGCCCCTAGAGAAGAGCTCTGCCCAGGAAAACACAAGTGACTTTCAGCTGCTGCTAAAAGCAAACTTTAAAAAAACCCAACAATGGAACTTTTTGTGCTTTTCACCTAACCAGACTCCAGACATGCCCTGGGATGTAGAACCTTCCCAGCAAGACGCCAGCTCTCCCAGCCAGGTGACTTTCCAAGTTCTCTCCTCCAAAACAGTCACAGCCAGTGGGCTGCAGCTGCACCATTAGAACACACAGTGTGGTGTGATTTTTACTAGAGCCTTTCACCGACACGGTTAACAAAAGAAGGACAACATGAGTCCATCAGAGGCACAAGGACCCACCGAATAGTTTAACTATGACCTGCAAAAACTTCAAGGACACTGCAAGGATATGGCAGGTCACACACCAAACCAGCCACACCACATCAGAGCAGGGCAGACTCTCAGCATGAAGGAAGCTCAGTACTGGCTACTTGAACATTATTCGCCACCAAATAGTGGTGTTCCCCCCAGCAACTGGCCTGTAGCTTAAGAAGCAAACATTAGTCAAAACTAGAAAGAAAGCAGGGGTTGTCTTGGACCAAATCTGGCCAAGAAACTGCATTTGCATCTTTCTCTTCTGTGAAACCAGGCTGAGGAAGATGCACTTATTCCAATCTTGTTGCTGGCTTTGCTGAGGGTGGCCTTGGGCAAACCTCATTTAACAGTAAGAATGAAGACAAAATGCACTGAAAGTGAGGTTGAAACTAGTGTGGCTGAATTCCTGCCAGCAGTACCAGTATACATCATCTAACTTGTAATTTACAACTAGATTTGGCATACTAAGATGACTGTGCAGATACAACACTGCTTGCACAATTCATAATCAAACTCAGGATGCAGAAGTGAGCACACAAATCTGGCAAAGGGCTTTTGCTTATGCCAGCAGCTCCACCTAAGACACCTGTGTACAGCTTTGACCTTCATCCAAAAGAACCTGAGTAACCCATCATAGTTGCTGTTTTGGGGGTAAGTCTATGACCTGATGCTGTTTCCCAAGGGGCATTGTTTGTAGCTGCACTGGGACCTGAGGAGTCACAGGGAACACTCTTGGGTGCTATGGCATGGTCACCCCCACTGCTGAAAACTGTTGCTGCCATGCTTTTGGCCTGTCACCTACCCAACTAATTCCTCAGCACAGATGCTCCTGGGCATTTCAGTGGTCTAGGCACTGTTCCAAACAGATCGGTTGGCATTTGCAGTTTAAGCGTTTTCTAGCACAGAAATGGACTGCTTGTGCCAGCCAGTTTCAGCACCCAGCAGCCCTGCTGAATGCATTTAATTTACTGATGAAACCCATGGGGCCTAAGGAGTTACTGACGGGAAAGTGTTTGGAAAATGTGAATTATTATGTTAAATATGAAAAGGACATTAAAAAAAAATTAAATACTGGCTCAGAATAAAGGTCCATTTAGCCCCAAAAGCTGCCTCTAAGCTGGCAAACTCTTAGAGAAAGAATATGATGAAAAACAGGGCAAGTACAAAACAGCTCCTTGCTGGCATATGCACTGAGGTGCTATAAAGCTGTAACGTGGTAGCTTGGGTATAACTATCTCAACATCATTTACAATACTGTAGAGTTTACAGGCAGCAGAGGGAATATAGTCTCAATTACATTAATTTTAATTAAGCTACTCTGAATAATTTGTGGTTTGATAATTCAGTAGTTTTGTATCCCTTAATAAAAGCTACTGAATGTTTCTTAAACACGTCTTACTGGAGAAGAGAAAGTTTCAGCTTTGTATATGATTTCTTTTGCTGAGTTTTACACACCTTTTTAATGGGTAATTCTCCTGTATATTTTTCCTGCCAGCTCCCTCTCTCACAATCATCTTGACAAGCTGAGAAGCCTTAATGTGGTGTGGAATACAGTGAGTAAGTAAAGCAACTTAATTTGTCTTGAAGGAAAATTAATAAAGCAGTCTCTTGCAAACACACTGTGACTTTAGTTACACTTTATACCCTTGTGGTAAATCTGCACTTGTATTCTGGAAAAGAATATATACTAGATTACTCCTAGCATTTGATAAAATGAAGAAGCCTTCCCTAAATTTTCCCCAAGTACTCTGAAAAGAAAAAAAAAAAAACCAGTAATAGAAAAGCTTCTCTATTTATTATTTAGATTTTAAGAAACAGTAGTGTATACATATATATGCATATTTTATACATCGATCAGAGCAGAAAGTACAATCCATGAAGATACTTATCCTAAAGGTGCTATAGTTTGCATCTATTTTCCTGTATATGCAATACACACTGAATTTATTATGAACCATAATGACATTACTGCCAAGAAGCACCAGCTGTAAATGATCACAAGGAATGAAAGCAGCTAGTTTCAGATCCCTCATTTCAGATTTTGGGGAAACAGCATCAATGTTGTCTTTTGGCTCTATATCCGGAGGTCACACATACCTGTTGTGCGCCTTTACTCCCACTTTCATTGCTGTTACCAGTATACCATACCCAGTCACTATCCCATGTCACCTCCTACCTTCCTTATGCCACCACCTCAATGCTACCGAAGGACAGCTCTCTCCCCAGGTGGTGACAGTCATTTAAAGTCACTGGATCTAGTGACTGAGCTTTTCCTCTCTCCATTCCTATGAAACTGTTGGCAGCACCTTTCCTCTCCCCGAGCTACTGCTGGAACAAATGTGTTGCTCTGTGGAGCAATGAGAACAGCCCAGGCCTCTCCTAATTGGGTTCAAAACATTTCCCTTGCTGGTATATGACCCCACTTAAATGAACCATAGAACATAAGACTGTTAGGGAACAAGACTTGGTCACTGGGCTCAGGAGGGTTAGAGGTAATGACACCACCAACAGCATGGGAGAAGAATCTGAGTGAAGCAGCATAAGGCACTGCCTGGTCACAAGCCAGACACTACTGCTGGGAATGTGGGGAGGAGGGAGGAAGCTGTTCAAGCGGCAGCCACCTTCCAAGGGCCTATGGAAACACCAGGAGTTCCTCCTTCCCTGTGGGTTTTTGCTGTTTTTTATTTTCTTTCCTGGGAAATCTGATGATTACTCCACTCCCAAACAGCCCACTAAGAGTCAAGACCCACTAAGCCTTGACTCTAAGGCTTTTATCATCTTTGAGCAGGTCAGAAAGCTCTGCATACCATGCAAGCTTTTCTCCAGCCATTTCCTCCCACTGGTAGAAGGTATTCAGCAACTCATCATCCAAATGAGGTGGTCAGAGGGCTGAAAAGCCCTTGGAGTATGTGAAACTTCACTCAGCCACGAATGACCTCTCTGCTTAAGGGAATAAAAATCTTTCTAGGGGAGAAGATTTAAGACTGCATTACAGAAGACGTGTAAGATGGGGCAGGTGCTTACAGCTGATGCCTTTGCAGCAATTCCCACCAACACAGAAGGAAGATCACTCCATAGTCTGTCAAAGTTTTTGCCACAGCTCTCCCACTGTCATGGTGAAAGGAGTTCAAAGTCCTACAGCATCAGGGACTCTCAGAAACTAGAAAGTCTACTTTTGTTGCTTTCTTCTTTTCATTACAGACATGACAAGTACTTCCCTTTGTTTCATGGCAACTAATGCAGCAGGGAGAAGGTTATCGAGAGAAGTGACATCCTCCACGTCTATCATGTGCCTACAACATATGAGTATGTTCATATTCCTATGTTCATTCATATTAATATGAATGACATCGAACAAGAACTAGTGCTCTTATTACACATGCAGCTTTAATAAAGAGGACTTCAGACTGCTGATAGGAATAACTCAAATCAGAAACATTATGGAAAGATGATCAGACCATTAAATCCTAACCTCTTCTGCATAATTCTGCATGTTGAGAGAAATCTCAAAACATAAAAGCTGTATTTTTCCTCAAAAGAGCTAAGGCAGCCCCATCAACACATTTTTCAATGTTGTATTTCTACAGTCTTGTAGAAACAGCTGTAATTAGAGACAGCAGATCCTTTTGACAGTGGATAATCAGGTAAAAAAACCCACTTATTTTAGAAGTGGTCAGTGATTTGTATCAAAAATTCAAACCACCTGCTGGAATGCCCCACTGAATACTGCCAGAATATCAACAAATGAGGTGATGGAGATTATATTTTTTTACATCCTCCCATGCTATATTTCAGATTTTACATTGGGATATGAATATTATTTTAAGAGGAAAACCAGATCCTTTTATGTTCTTGAGTCTTACAAAGTAAGTTAGTAAGCAACTAAAAGCAATTAAAAAAATAAAGAACAAGAAGCTTTTAAAAAGAACATATTTAACAAGAGGTTTAGCACCCAGCAAGGAGGGATATTTGTTTTTATTCTTAAATAGTTGCACCTATAACCCAGACAACAGGCTTTACATAAGGCATTATAACAGTACTGCCTTTCATAGTGGTTCTTGAACAGACTAAACCCCCTACAGTTGCTCCAGCTGCTAAGAGTGCCAAATGACTGGGATATTTTATTTGATAACATACTGTCCTCTACAACAGACTATTTTCACTGAGTGTTTAAAAGCTCTGGAATGGACCAGACTACATCCTGCCAAAGGTTGTTCATCTAATTTGTCTCTCTCACTCACTATGTAATCTGAAGGCATCTCAGGAAGTCCCTTCGATCTGAAAATCACCTTGCTTTTTACTTTACAGAGGGTTACTTGTTTATATTAGTGTGAATATTATTATAATTTTAATTCATGAGGAAAATCCACAGCCATTTCACTTGAATTTACGGATAGCGATCTTCTCCCTGTCTGGACATCATCAAACTGAAAAGAGCAGCTTACATGACTCAGGTCACAACTGCCTCAAGAGCAGAAGCTGGCAAGTTAACAACTAAACTCTTTGAAAGAAATCAGATGTCATCAGGTCAAATCCTCATCTTGATTTTTTTTTTTCTTTTTAACAGAGTTTTGAGGTTTTTACAGAGTTTACAGAGTTTTGAGGGTTTTTTTTACTCTCACTTATTTGCAAGGAAAAAACCTTGAACCTAAAATGACATAAGTCCAAACATGAAAGCCTTACTCAACAATAGCTTGTGACATGCTCATATAGCTGTTTGTAAATACACTGCCTGCAGTGGATGACCTATATTGGGATTTACAAATCACTGTTGTCTCCAACAATGCCCACCTAACAGAGGTTAAGAACTGTTTACTGTACAGTCCTGAATAGACCATAATTCCACTACCAGCCACCAAGCTTTCATGTTTTATTAGACATTAGCTGCACTGCGACTTTTCAAGAAGCTTCATCTCACCTTGACTCAATACAGCGGAGATTCCCTGACTGGCTGATAAGAATGCTGTGTTTCTTCCTGCTGCCCAAACCCAGTACATAAATCTTTTAACGATGCCCTACAGTGACATATATTGCCTCTTTAAGAACTGTAATTTAAAAATGCAAATGAGACAAATGCACAAAGGAAAGAAATTAATCAAGTAACACTGCTTAGTATCAGTTGTCTCAGCCATTGACTCCCTTATTGTAACAATAATTAATGCTATCATCTACACTGCTTTGAGAATAAATAACAGTAAACAGTATTATTATACATATGGACATACAGCTTAACTACTCTCCAGGAAACAATATGATACGCTGTACTAGACGTATCCCACTGAGTACAAAAGCTGATTGTGTCCCTTCAGCTTAGTAAGTGGAAGGTACCTAGGGCACCAAAATGCTACTGACTGCAACAAGACCAAGCAGATGAACATCACAGCATGCGCCACTATCCTGATAACTGGACCAACTGACATGACCTTTGGGAATTTAGTTTTTCTTCAGCCTGCAAACCCAGAGTGTAAGAAGGGATATGATCTCGGTTACACTGCATTACGGGTTGGGATGCAAGCAGAGTCTGCAATCAGAAATGTCAGAAACCTTTCATGTACACTAGGTGAGAAGTAGTCATAATGCAAAAGCCTAAAATAAATAAATAGCAAATAAACAACTTCAAAAGTATAAATGTAAGGTGTCCATTTGCAAACCAAGAGTGCAATACTCTTGAGCAAAATGTTTCCACAGTGCTCACCTACTCCATAACAGGACATTACTTCGATCTCTAAAATACCCTCCTCCACTCACAATATGCGTATGGTTTCCTTTTCAAGGGATGCAGGGATAACTTCTACTACCCAACTTGTACTTCTCTGCCATAGTCATATTTTTTGTCTCTTATATGTGTGCCCACACAGGATGCAATCACATACTGTTAGAAAGATGTCTTACCCTAGGTCTTAGTACTATCCAAGGCTGACAGAACCCAGCCAATCCTATTTTCTGAGATCAGAAGTTTTATTATTCGGATTGTAGTTACCTTGAAAAGGACATCAGTAAATAAGCAACCTTCAAAGAAAGACTGGATATATTGCCCCAGTGGATTTCAGTAGAACACAAATGACTGATGTGTGCAATGGGTAGATGTCTTACAAGTACAAACATGGAAAACAATTAGTTGAATATGAATAAAACCTCATATTAAATACATGGCCTAGTAGTTTGGAATAAAAACTATTATAGCAGAGAGGCAGTTGAGCCTCTTCAGGCAACATTTCAGAAGGACAAATCACAATACACAAGCCAAAAAAGATAGTTTATCCACCTTGGTCATTCAGAATGGGAAGCTCACGTTGCTGCAGAAGAGCAGCCAGCCACCAGACCAATGCTGCAGCTGCCGCAAAAGCCTGGTGGAAGCTCAGAGGTACCTTCCAGCATTCCCTCACCTTGTGTTAAGCAACTCTGACATTTCTTCCACATATTCCACAGACAACTGCCCCCCCCATCCCTACAAATTAAATGGAAAGCTGTCGCCACTGCACTGCAGTCTGCAAGGGTGAGGGTGTTTCTCACCCTCTTGCCTTGCCTTGGTGAGTTAGGAGAGAGAAACAGATGCACACAGCAACATTTCTGACTGCACTTGCTACTGCAATTACTGTCCACAGTGACACTAATGCACCTTGAGGATACTCATACTGACATTACACAGGAAGGTTGGAGGAGAGGGACACTAACAGTAGGGCACGACAGGCCAAGTTCTCCTGGGCCATCACTGCAAAGGTTAGAGTCAGTTTCATCTTAAAGGCAAAATAATATCATTGTGAACTAAGCTGCCTGCTGTTAGAAGTTCACTCTCAGAAGATAATCTGAAAAAAAATGCAGCAATCCCAGACCACTTTGATTCCTGCTCTTCCCTTCTCCCCTTTCACCCAGAGGTCCCTGAACTCTCCAGGACAATAAAATTCCACAAATTTTCATTTCAGTGATGCCCTGGAGCCATTATGAAGGATGAGAAAATTTATAAAGGAGCTGTAAGAGAACAGTGTAAAACAGCAGATCTGCTTCAGGGGAACTGCTTTTGGAAAGAAAAGCAGCTGAATTAATTCCTGGTACTTTGAAGCCTTCCAGAAAGAAGTTAGAAGAAAATCAGAGTGGCTGATAATGGTGTCAGCGCAAAACAGGGTATGCCTGTCAGCCTCTGAACCACTCAGACTTGCCTATCACTTATTTTTACTACCTTTCCTATTTCAGAATTTATTTTTCCTCTATGTTATTAATTTATACAATTTCTTCTTAGTTATTCTATACCAACATCTACTAGATACATTAAATGATATGGCTAAGATCATGGTTGCAACTGCTGCCACTTTGTCTTGATCATTAAACAGTAATTAAGTCACTTAATATTGACAGCTTATTATGTAACTTGAAGTAGCTATAACCTTAAATGAAGAGTATAAATTGCCCAACAAAAGTCGAGAATAGACACTTCATTAAAACTGATAAAATACTATGCTGTTTAAACTATAAAGATCAGTCAAGAACAAGCACTTTAGCATCTTTAAAGGAAAAGCTTTTGTTAAAAGAACAACTAGTTAGAATTTTTTTATAATCATATTAAATTCCAAATAAAATATTCTTCAGTTATTACAAGTCTCTTTACAAAAAGCTGTGTTTCAACAAATGAGCTCAAAGAGAATTTGAGAACACCTCCGTCGTGGGCAGGTTATTTTATGATTTCTTCCTATGGGTTCCTTCTAATTTCTCTTATGAACTCCCTATTGAAGGCAGGATACAGGACTTCCTGAACCAACAATATGACCAGGTATAAAAGTATACAAAGCATGTTCCTACATTCTTTTATTAGTTTAGAAGCTTCCAAGTAATTTACCTTCATTTTTACAAATACCCAAACCTCTAAGGACAGAAATCTGAACCCATAATTTTGAAACTTGGAATCCGTACATTTTAGCAAAATATAATGCAGCAATTTGTGGGTGTGTGAACTGGATGTGTGAAGAATAAAATTAATATTACTTCTTTTTCTTACAGAAGTGTCTCTTGTGTCTCAAAGGCAGATGAGAAACATTACTATGTGCAAGTTGCACCTTCCTTATTCACTGAAAAAATCAAGCTTTCAGTAATTTGTAAGAATTTAAATTAGACATAAGAATCCCCTAGCAAATCATGATATACTGGCATGTATAGAGAGCTATATCACACAGCACAATTATTCTCTATGGGCTAAGTGTAGGAGTTGGAAAATTGAAATGAAAACTCTTGACAGCATTGAAGTACTTGGTCTCACTTTTTTACATTTATCTGGACTGCAGAATTCGTTTTCTACTGCAGTTTTTAAATGCATACATATTAAACTCTTTACTAGCTTCTTGATTTGAATGGGAAGAAAAATCTGAATCCTAATATTGGGTAAAATAATAGGATCTAATGAGTATGCAATACAAAAATCGACTTTAATATCTTCTCAGATAAAATATTACTGTAGTCTGAAAAGACTTCAAACATCCTATTATTACCGTTTTAACCTGAGGCAAAGCAAAGCACTGAAAATACATCAAGGGTTCTGTTCAAGACTAAACGGGTTATGCTTGTATTATGCAATTTGTACGAGAGTTAGGCAATGATGACTACACCCAGTTCAAAAATTAAATAAAATAAATAGTTAGGCTATTCAGTAGCACTTTTATCAAAGCTTCATCCCATGTGGCAGTGCACAAAGTATGACCTTGTCTAATCTATTTTGTGCATGTATATGGATGCCTAAGTTCACTAATAAAATTACACATTATGTATCCTTTGCTAAAGCCAGCTTTGCTTCCAGATTACTGAGTATTTGATCTCAACCCCAAAAGAAATAAAACAGCTACAAAGAAGACTACCTTTTTGGAAAAGGAAGACTACCTCTAAAAAGGAAAACAGCAGGATTTTATAACAAAAAAAAAGAAAGCAAAACAAAACCTGCCTAAACATGTTCTTCTTTATGCAGTAAGAAATATGAATATCTTGAACTCTTGACATTTGAGAGATACTCGTAGCAATAAAAATCAGTTAAAGTAAATGAAAACTGACTTCAGCAGTCACATATCTTTTCAACTCTTGATCTGAACCTATCAGGACACTTTTATCCCTTACATATAGCTACCTTTTCACATCTTAACATTCAAAAGTGTTCTAGCTGAAACAGGGAAATTCCAGAAGAAAAGCAATTGCAACAGGACATCAGGTCTGATACAACAGTATCAGAAGTAACATGCAACCTAAGGATCAAAGAAGGCTGTGGAGTCAGCACAGTCCAATTAACAGGCAACTGTTTGAAGATCTAGCTGTATTAAAGGGATGTCTGCATGTGCAATTATTATTTGTCCTGAACCTTGTAAACCACTCTTTTTAAGAGCAGAAATATAAAGGACACAAACAGGGCAATGCGTTATAATTAAAAGGCAAGTCAATACTTGCCTGATTTTGCATTTGGTGAGCCTGAAATTACACATCTTATATCCCTTTTTGACATACAGAGCTGTATTCTGGTTAATTTTTAAACAACTTGCTGCCACAGTGTTAAAACTCCAAGGAAAGAAAATCTTCGCACTGCCTCATTCTATTTCGCCGTATCACTTTTCTAAAATATTTTGGTATGCGTTTAACCACAAAGCACTGTAGAGATACCTGAGTTAGCTCAAAATAGATTACACAGGCATAATTAGACTGTTTTCAGTAGCTAAACTGGAGTTTAGCGGGAGATAATTTAAGCTATTTTTCACCATGGTAAATAAGCCTCCACTGAATGCTAGATTTCACTGCCCTACTGCTCAAGCTGGCTCATTTAAAGCGTGTGCTGTATAGATGTAACCTCCTTTATGAATGCAGCATATTCACTGATATTTCTTTCACAGAAATAGCGTAATTTTTATTATATCCTCTATTATTTATTAACACACCATTAAAAGCAAAGAGTAAGCTATTAAATGGTCTGCCAAGCAGTCTATACTAGAGCATGGATTAACCTATTTTATCTTATAGATGTGCTTCTGTTAGTAAAATACAAAGCTGCTAAGAAAATAAACAAAAACCTCCACCAGAGAGGCACATCTCAAGTCACAATAAGTATATAATTTGGATATTCAAAATGACATCATGACAGCTGCCATGCCTTCCAAGTATTGAAAGTGCTTTAAAAATAAAGCAATGGTAACACGGTTTGGCAAATAGCTTCAATTGGCTTCCTACCATCCAAAAGTCAACATTAGCAGAAGCTTGGTTTGATTTTTTCATCTGGCTTTTGTAAAGTAGACCATACAGTAAAAAGATTCAGAGGGGGTTTTTTTATTCTTTTCTGTCACAGTCTTTCAGTAAGAGTTTTCAACAATGCACCCAAATTACTCTGTAAACTCAGTGCACATTCCAAGTGCGCTAACTGAAATACTATTTTTTCCACTGCATGTTTGAAATGTGTTATTATGCTTTACGCATTTCCCTTGCAGAATACGTTAACCTTGATAAAAGCACTGCCTCTTGCTTTCACTTTATTTTGTCTTATTACTCCTGGAAATCTTTGCCTAAACAATCCCTTCAACTGGAAAAAAACCCAACCAACAATCTGGTAGAGATGTCTTACCTAAAGACTGGTAAAGCTCAGTCATCTTGGGATGATCCCAGCAGGTCGTTTGCGTCTCATGGCTACAACACAAAACATGAAAGTTAGTCAAGTAAAATTTCTCTCTCCATCTCACAGTGAATGATCCAGGATGCATATCAAAGCATGGTGCCAGACCGCTGCCTGCAGTCTGAGCTGCTCTGGCAGGGAGTCTTAGTAGTGGCAGACATTAATTAATTAAAAGTAATGCTAATATTAAAAAGACAGCAAGCATTCAGATATGCATAATGTTTTGGGGAATCTGCAAGTACACCAATCTGTTCTTAAAAACTTGTTTTTTTACAAACTGTTCTCTGGTTCCTCCAAACTAAAGGACAGACATTTAAAAGGGTTTGATTCTTGAAGTGTTTACGGGAATTCTAACTAGATACTGAGATCTGTGGTATTTTTCACCTGCTTTCCCCTATGTGTTCCATGCTTTGCCATGTGGTCCTTTCAGTCCAAAGATCTGCACTAAAACCCCTATTCAACAGCCCACTGATTCACCACCAGTTTACACCACTTTTCAGGCCCATGCATTGCAGCCCCCTTATCCATAGTCTCTTTTAGCAAAGACTATTGCTGCTTCTCTGGACTTGCCCTTTTCCTGGAGGTCCCCATGCTGTATCAGGAGGCAAAATCTGTTGGGAAGCCAGGGAAAAGCTAAAGCAGGGTTATGAAACGCTGCACTATGACTAGAATGCAAATTGGACAGTCTCTGCATTGAGACTAGCATTCTTCAGCTTTGCAACACAACATGCTGCCAAAAGACATGCAGTGTGAGAAAGCCAACAAATGAAGTGTTAACGGGTGTAGTAGCAACTCATGTCTCCTAAGGTTACACATTTTATGTTTGGATTTTTTTTATGACAATATAGCTAACATGATCATGTTTCCATTAATGTAAAAATCTTGAAAGAAAATTCTCTTGTAGTGAATAAAGTCCTGTCCATTCAGAATTCAGCTACATTAAAAGACAACAGTGAGTATTCATTAAAAAAAATAAATCTGGAGAGTTTATGTAGCACACAGTTGCTGTCAATCACATTTGCGGTTTCCATACTTAAGACATCCTAGTTCCAACAACACACATCACTTGGGAGAACAACGCAGAAGAGCAGGACCTGGTCCACAGCACTGTGGAGCTCCTGAAGCACACACCTTCCAGGTCCAAGAGAATGAACCACAACCTAGCCGTCAGTTGAATGCACCTGTACTCCCAACTGTGTGTTGGAAGACTAGTACAATCAGGTTGTTTTAGATAACGAACAGCCCTTGAGGTCTTTTTGAGGCAGTGATATTCACAAGTATACCTTTACCCTTCACATGCTAAGACAGGTAAAAATTTCAATTAATCACTTGAACACCACCCCTACTCAAGGAAAAAAGAAAATTGTGGCATGTTTTCTCACTATGAATTAATTTTGGTCTTAAAAGACTGGCTATTTGATCCATGTGACTACTTTACTGGCCTAGTAACCTCTGCATGTTCAGTCACTTACTATATATAATGTTTCCAGATTTTGCTCTGTAACTGCAAGAAAGAATGAAAGGGATTACAGGCACTAAGCATACAGAAAACATGCTGCCTTAGCGCTGCCCTAGTTGAGCATATGCTTTTAAACAAACCCCGCCTCATCAGCCTCAGTATTC
Organism: Psilopsiagon aurifrons; assembly: GCA_025447955.1. NCBI lineage: Eukaryota > Metazoa > Chordata > Aves > Psittaciformes > Psittacidae > Psilopsiagon > Psilopsiagon aurifrons. Next base: position 25,645 of record JAOEHY010030761.1, on the reverse strand, counting down.
CCTCCCCCTTCCTAATTCCTGCTGTGGCTGAAGGCAGGGGAAGAGGGAGGAGGACACTAGAAGAGTAAAAGTAATCTTGGTTTTTGCTCTGGTAAAAGAAAGAAAAAAGCATCCTGCAAAGGGAGGTGGATTTAATCACTCAGAAATCTCAGCCCGGCTTGTTTTCTTAAATGCAGAAACAGGGTAGCTTCAAGTAAAAACCAGTGGCACTGAGCCACCTGCACCTGAGCTCCTGCATTTCCTATCACACGTGGTATGGGCAAGTTCTGCAGAGAAAACTTAGCAGCAGCAGCTTTTGCCATCCTTTTTCATATTTTGAAGAAAAACAGGAGTTTCATTTGCACACTGTGTCCCTAAAAAACTTGGCTACCTGAAGCCTCTGCTTATACAACAGCAGCCCAAAGGCGAAGAGGAAGGCAGCATACTTATCACAGAAGAACCCTGTAGCCAGAGATGTCAGGATTCAGATGAACAGACTGCAAACTCGAATAAATATTCAAACCCACAGACCTTGGACCGCAGTTTGTTCATTCCCAATGTCAGCCCCAGATCAGTAGTTCTGCAGGCATGAGCCTGGCTCCCCTGGCTTGCTTGCCCATGGAGTGGCAGCCCCACAAGCAGAGGATATTTGAACAGCAACTGACCCATGGTTTGTATGCCAAATCCAGTAGTAAAAGTGAGGAAAAGAATTTATACATCCCTGAACCTCTGAAAATTTCCCTATGAAATTAGCTTGGCAACCCCAGATTGTTCTTTGGTGAAGCAGAGCACTTCAAACTCCTTAGCTGTTAACCTGGTAGCCTTCAAAGGCACTGATTCCCCATTAAGATATTTAAAAGCCATCAGATATCTGGTAAAATCTATCTATGCAAGATTATGGAATCCCATACTGTGTTGGACAGAAGATTACAAGATCATCTTAAATGCAGAAATCTATTATGGTTAGTCACTAATCAACATTACATGGATGACTAATTCATTGATTTTTTTTATTTTCACTTTTTATGGTAAGGCCTAACCATGTTAGCATGCATGGTTTAAGCTTATGGCATTTACTAATCCTCCTGAAACTACATAAATGCTTTTCCTCAGATCTTGTTGATAACATTTCCATTGCCGAAGAAACATTGGACTCCAACTGTTTTCAGATATTTTTAATACTAGCAACCCCAAACCACTATGTGGAGTGCTTTTCTTTCACAGTATAAAAATAATTCTCACGGAGATGTACATTTTGTAAGGAATCGCTTCATGTGCAAGTGACAAAGACCAAATTTGCAGGGCACATACCTTTCCCCTCTATTCCCTCTTTATAAACTTAGCTCAACTAAGAGGAAATACCTCTTTCTACAGGCTATAAAAGCCAAGTCAGTAGGGAACCTGAGTCTTGCCCTTGCCACCATCCCGGCTGTGACTACCTGTGGGGCAGAGTGACCTGCATCCAGCTGGTCTCTAGCAGACCCAGTGGTGCACTGGTGAGCCATCAGTATACTGCTGCACCCTTGCAAGGGAAGACAAGGGCTTTCAAGGGAACTGAGCCTTGGTCGCTACGATTTCGGAAGAGGTTGAGTGGCCACACAGAGCCAGGGCAGATTTTGCTGGTACTTCACATGCAGAACAGAAGGCTGCAGCTATTTCACTCCATCTAAAAAGGCGTTTGCCTCTCAACTGAACATTTTCAGCTCAGAAAATTATCAATGATTCTGCACACCAGAGCAGCTCCAGGAAAGGTTAGATTCCATTGAGGCTATTCTTCATAAGCTTTTTTGCCATTTTCAAAGGCCATTTAATTGTGAGCTTTGGGGTTGGACCGGTGGAGGAGGATTTGTGTGTATGCCCTTATTGTGAGCACAGTCTGAAGTGAAATGCCAGCTCAGCAGTTTCAGGCAGCCTCAACCACACTTGGGAATGCCGTAGCATCCTTAATAGATCTGCAGCAAAGCATTTGCCAGAGTTTCAAACTCCGGTGAACAAGGCCCTTTACAGCTTGCAAGTCAGAAAGACAGGAAAAGTGTAGTGCAAGACCTCTTGACTAACAGCAGCCAAAGCAGGGTGAGAATATGTGGAGAAATAAGTATTCAAGATGCTTTTCCAATGAGCCATCAACATAAAAAGACATCAGTGCACACAGCTAGTAGTTTTGCAATATTGCACAAGCTCAGAGGATACAGTTTTCAATTTGGCTCTACATTTAGGTCAACTAAATTGATCACCAGCTTTTAAATCATGGACATTCTGCAACAAATAAAAATAAATGTGGGCTCACGTGGCGTATTTCCCTCTTTCTCATCTGACTTAAGCTGCAAAGGTGGAAAGGAAATTAAAACCAGAGCTTGAAAAGGAGAACAGCAGCAATGGATAAGGATGACACCTGGGTGCTGGTGTGACTGGCACGCTAAATACACTGATAATTCAGTGGGATGAAAGCAAAGTCTTCACTTAATACATCCTTTGGGAACTGCAGGACCACTTCATTAAGGGATAATTATATTATATTAGCAGGGATAATTTTTATGTGGGGAATTCTGTCACACTATGCCTGCGTGAACTCCTCTGTTCCTGCCAACAGCAGAGATTTGTCTCTCATCGCTCTTGGCTGAGCCAATAACACACAGAATTGAAAACCTGACATCAAGAGATGATATCCTAACAGGCACGGTAGCTGATTTACAGTTCCCTTGTTATAACTTGATCAGTTTGGACAAAATACAGTTGCTTATCTTCCTTCCTTTCATATTACTTCTGAGCAACACCAGTAGCAGGCGGAGTGGAAAGAAATGTTCTTCCCACCACCCAAATTCCTGCACAAATTCCCCCCCCCCCTTAAACATTCCTGCACAAGACAAACTGAAACATTTGCACAGCTTTTAACTGTTTCGGACTGGACTTTTTCTTTTTTTTTTTCCTTTTATATATATATATATTTATCTAGGATTCAGCCTCGTGTTTTCACTGCTCAGATCCAGAATCCAGAATTTCAGGCTGCAGCTGCAGAGCCCTTTTTTAAACTCTTACATCCCTCCTCACTGGTGATACCAAAGCCAGTTCTGCTGCACTTCTCCCCTTACCCTTCATTATAAAATGCGACATGAACTAGATGTGCATGTGCATAGAATAAGAAATTCTATCAGACAGCAGTAAATAGTTACACACACAAAAACAACCAAGTTACAGTATTTTACAAAGCACCGAACTGAACAATTTTTAAACAACACAATTTACATTACCTCTCACCTTTTTTGGCTTTAAGATTAAGAAAATGTTTTTCCAGCCACCATATGACTGTTGTCAAAAAGCCAAAATAAACACGATGGAGTTGTTTGGATTTTACTAAAATAACCCAAACACAATTGAAATTGTTTGTATGAATAGACACTACCAATCGTTTGAAAGAGAAACGTTTTCAACAGTAGATGACACTGATTGCAAGGATGACCTAACAGTTGTCTTTTTACAGTGTTTCATTAATTCCTTAGATAAAACAAGTTACTGTTATGGAAAGTATTAGCAATGTGAAAAGGTGGCACTCCTTTGTGCTTTACAAAGGACTACTGTTTTCATCTGTAAATCCAGAGACTACTGATCTGTGAAGAGATTATTTCTGTTTAACCCAAGGATCAGTGTCTTTTCAGCAGGAATTTGACTTCAGCATGTTTTATTGGCTTTTGCAAGATTTAGCAGACTGCTGAAGGCAGGCACCAATACATATTTAAAGTTTCTTGCCGATACTGGAAATGAATAGTAGGAGAAGGGCAAATATCAACTACCAAGTACTGAGTAGTAGCTCTTTTTTTTCCCCTTGATGTTAAACATTTATTTTGCACACCCTGTTGCGGGCAAAGACACCCCCCCCACCCCCCCCACCCCCCGGCTGTCACTTTCCACTTATCTATTTGATTTTCAAAGTCTATCCACTCCACTTCTGCCAAAGCAATTCCACTGCACGGTCTTGTCAAATCCAGGCTCAAACAGCTATGGCCTCAAACAATTCCTTAGCACTGAAAGGTCAGAGATCCTACACAGAATCATGTTTCTTGTTTTTCCAGCATACCCCTGCAAAAGACTGCTGCACTTCTCAGCCCAACTTCAGCTGAGGTTGGGGGCCTGGGATGCTGCTGGTGGCCCAGGCTGCAAGGTATTTACAATAACTATTAAGAGGCACTACAGTGCACCGTATAACAAGAAATATAGCACCCGTAATACAACAGCCCAGAGGGAACTCCCTCCCAGCTTCTTCTTCCTATTAACTTTTGAGATCATCTCTAAGCATGGCATTGCCAGGAAGAGTAACACATCTCTAAGCATGTCTGTTCTCGGGAATTCCACTTAAGTTCACGCCTGAACCAAGTTACCGCACACGCTATGTACTACGCAGGTACGGCTGGTGTTACAGCACTGCGCTTCGCTTCAGAACCTGAGGGGCAGCGAGAAGCTCCAGCTCCCGTCCCGCCGGCGCCCCGGGCATCAGCCCCTCCAGCACACCCGCTACCAGGCGGGTTCGCCCTGCCCTGCCCCGTTCTGGCCCTGTGTGAACGATCGCGCTTCTTCGCCATCTCCTACGCGTTCCAACTAGACACATCCCACGCGGATCTACAGCCTCCCGAGAGGGAACGGGCGCTCAATTAAACGCCGTTTCGGGTTCCCACGAGAAACCGCGCGGCGAGTTGACCTTTCCAGTGGCACGAACTCCAGGTACGGCGGCTCCGCGGCACGGTCACTGAAGACGACGAGTACCCGCCACGCTACTCCCAGTCTCCGAGACCATTACGGGCGCTCGACACCAACACCTGAGAGCCCCAGAGCCGCCCGCCCGCCCGTCGCCGCCGGCACCTGCCGCCCCGCGCCCCCCGCAGCCCCTCACCCCTTGAGCTGCTCCCTCATGGCGGCGACTGCTCGGCGGCGCGGAGGAGACATAAACAGCGCGGCCGCCCGGCCCCGCCGCCCAGCGCCACTGCGGCCGCCCCGCCGGTAGGGCGGGAGGGAGCGATGGAGGGAGAGAAGGGGCGGCGCTCCCCCGCCCTGCTCCGCCCAGGTGCCGCCCCGAACCGCGCTCCAATTCATCCCCGAGGGGTGAGGGGGTATCTTGGCCGTTTTTCTGCCGTCACTCAGGCTGGGCTAGCTCTTCCAGTGGCCTGAGGAAGCCCTCCTTGGGCTTTTCGTGGTTTTTTTTTCGAGGTGTGTGTTTGCTCCCCTGGGGAGGTGCGTGTGCTCTAAGGCTGCAAGTCGGTTAGCCTTTAGCGGACTTGGGAAGGAAACTTAAACTGAAATAGGTACCGAAGCTGATGAATTAGAAATGGACTTTTACCTGCCTTTTTGTTTCGCAGCTCTTAAGTTCGGCGCTTAAAACGCCGAGTGGTTTATTTGTGAGTGAAATCAGGTAATCACATTTCGGAGGGCTTGCCGTGGCCTCGCAGGGGAGGACGGATGAGTTGCTCGCCTGGAATTGCCAGAGCAGAAGGAACAGTTCTGCTCCCGCCGTGTAACTTGCGCAACGCTTCTTTGTATTCATTCCTGCTTAATATTCAGTACACAAAGGAGAGCTAACAATCTCCTTTTAGTGCCACAAGCATTCCAAATCAGGGCAGCGGGTCTCCTTTTGAGCAAGCTTTACATCTCTGTCCTTTAGTCATTAAAATAACCCTGCCTAGAGAACTGAGTCCTTCACGTCGCTAAATAGTCTTTCAAGCCTTACAGATCGTGCGGTCTTGGTGAAGCCACCCAAAAAAGGTGCCTTTCAGATGTACATAAAGCCTCTTTAATTTTACACTGGGAAGACACAGGCACAGAAGTTGGGAAAATTCATCTCTCCCATAGTTTATATGCCGCAGGAGAACCCAAAGATTGCTTTTGTGTTACACAGATGTCTGTAGCTACTGAACTTGGTGGGTTTTATCATATGTACCAGGATATTTAGGGCTCTCCTTAATGTTTCAGGTAGCTGTATTGCACACATTTTAGGAAAAGCTCAACAAGCAGTTCAAGGAAAGCCCACATTTTTTTCTAGAAGCATTAAAAGTGTAAGATGCTCAAGTTTCAGCCCCTTAGGCCCTAAAATGTAAATATAAAACTTAATGGAATTAAATGTTAAATTCTCATAATTCAGTTTATTTTAAAAGGTCTAATTCAGAGTTTTCAGTTACCTTGGATCTACAAGTCTACCCACATGGAAGGAAAAAGAGGATTCATTTTTGTGTAAACAGAAATCACTACATTAAAATTCATTAAACTGGGAATTTTCCATTTACTTCAGTGGAGCTGTATCAGGCTCACTGTTTTGAAATGACTGAGCTGGCTGCAGGCTGTCAATTGTGTTACATCAACAACCCCACCTTTCCCCATCTGTAGCTAAGTTTTAGAAAGTGGGAGAGCTCTCTTTAAGCCTTTAGAAAAGGATGTTTAGCACATTACAAGAAACCTCATGGTCTATTACAAGGAGAGAGCAGCTGTCCGTGTCACATCTTGGGGTAGCCGGAAACCTGCTGTTTCACGGCAAAAGCGCTTTGTTTTCCTTTGAGAAGTGTCCAGTACTGATAGCTCCGGTACACATTCCTGCAGTTTTCACAGGAATTGCCTGGTCTGCCTTAACAGAAGGTTGGTGCTGCTATTATCACATTGGTCTTCTTTCCCACACAATAGTGCCAAGTAATAAGAATTTAAAAAACAGTCTGAATTTCTCATATTTTGCATAACCTTCTTTCTCCTTGAGTTACAAATAAAGCATTGTATTCAATTAGACTCACAGCAGGTGAAAACCCCAATTAGTGAATCCACTTTCTTGGCTTTTTTCCCCTACCTTACACCCACACACCACTTTCTTTTTCACCTCTTTAAAAAGGAAAAAAAATAAAGGGGAACTCTGAGTCACTCCTCAATTGAAAAGCAAATTAACCCTTTGATCTCCCAAATCAAACTATTACCCACTTGGGAACATCCACAGGAAAACAAGAATATTGAAGGATTAAGGGATTAAGGCCTACTAACTTTATTATTTGATTTTATGAAAAAAAATCTATTTAATAAAGTTCTGATTGTTGTCTCCAAATTTACAAAAGCTTTTAGCTGTTTTGATTGACCTCAAAATTGCATTTTTGCTGTATAATGCACTCAAGTAATACCACTCTTAATTCAACTTACTTTTAAACAACCGTAATTTATTATGAAAATATATTTTGCTTGCAGTGTAAATGGTTTCTGTATTTGGCATTTATAACTGAAGCCAATCTTTATGTCATACTTAATTTTAAGCCATTTATTTGATAAAAGGAAGTCTTCTTCCTGTAGAAAATAAAAGAGGATTACAGAGCAAGCAGAATTTTAATTCCCTATGGTACTTTTCTTATCCAAGGGCTATTCAGACAACTTGTGTACCTACACAGAGACCTTAATCAAAAGGAGAACAGTGCTTATTTCTTTTATGCTGTAGGTTTGTTCTGGACTATATCTAATCAAGGTAACTGTCTCTTCAATATTTAACAACACCAGGTACTTAAAGGGAAATCGCAGCCCCCTAATAAATAAATAATCCCCCAAACTCTTTCAGGAAAGAGTAAAAATAGATGAAATGGATGCGCAGGCTGTCTGCAGTCCAAATGGTCACTGGAATCTGTGTATTTGAGAAACCAAATTTTTCAGTTTTAATATGTTCTTTTCAGAATGTTGTCCCTTTTCTATGAGGAAAGAGCCTCAGACATGCATGTATTGAAAATAATAATATGATCATAAAATAACTGACTTCTAAACAGCAATGCTTGAGTATAAATCTTCATAAGTTTTATATAGATTAGCATCACTGCTCCGTGTTACAGACAGGTATGGAAACCCAAAAGCAGAAATGGGTAAAGACTTGCTTAAAACACTCAGTAGTGTAGACTTCAAGTGTACAAGTTTGCTTCTATGTTTAGCACTTTATGAGCTAGAAAACTAGAGAGTAATTTCTTTAGTTTTACTGTCATTGAAAGTGAAGATGCAACATCTTCCTGTTAAATAAGTAAGCGTCGTTTCCACAGTTGTACAAAGTGTGTAGTTCTCCTTCTAAGTATGGCTTTACTATTTCTTAGTTATCTGTGCAGTGGATTAGCAAGCACTTGCCTTGCATGTAAGAAGATGTTGTGGTGCTCTGTGTTGGGCTGGCTAATCCGTTATGCTGTTTGAATCTATTTTCTTTTTCTTGGTATAAATAAATACTCATAATCGCTTGGGAGGGTAGGATGACACTTTCCTGGATCATCTGTTTTAAATATGCTCCAAGGGCTGACACCTCCAGGATTTTTTTCTAGTATTTGTTGATAGCTCTCTCAGAAGAGCCAAGAAGAGAATACTGTTTTGGATGCTGCTGGTTTGGGGCTCTTTTTGGCTGTTTGCACATTACCACTGGAAGCACATTAAAATACTGTAAATGCAATGAAGAAAATGGTTTTGAAATTCTGCATTCATTTTCTCCAACATTGTAAATTAAAGACCTGTTGAAACTTTCATAGTTCTGTATACTTTTAATCAGTTATTTACACCATGAGGGAGTTAGAGAAGGAGCATACCGCTTTCTGTCTGAGGTAAACCCAATCTGTCCCTTGTATTACAGAGCTTGCAGCAATTTAATGCACAGTGTGGAACGTACTGATGACACACAGCACGTGTGACAGGAGTATATCTGTTCCTCACAAATACATGACAACCCAACCTCTGTGTTCCTTTAGGCTGTACTTCCTTTTACTACAGTAAAGACACCTAATTGAAACTGAAACCTTAGTCATCCTACGAGTTTAGCATAATAGAGCCTCAGGAGCAGTCTCTGTGTGCCTTATGGTGTGCTGCATTGCATGCTGTTGATAAAAGATGAATTAGAGAGTGCCTGTCATTTTTGATATATTAGATATACATAGCTAATATGTATTCATCCAGTTGAAATCTTGGAAAGGCTAATTTGGAGAGGCTACCTTTAATTTCTAAGCTGATAGTGACAATTTAGACACCTTGCAGTAGAAAGGTGTTTGTTCAATCTCAACTGCCAGGTGTATGACCCTGAAAAGAGGAACAGAGTGAGACTGAGATTAAGATTACATGCATCGCTGGATGCAATGGATAGCACACATCACAGTTCCACCAGCACTATGAGCTCTTCAGGCACACACCTGTAAATACCAAAAGCTCTTTTTTACCTTCTATACAAACCCACTAGAAATAAAGAAATTAAGAAAGGAATAACCCCTATTCTTCCTGGATGGAGGGGAACCGGAGTGTGAATAGTCCCAAGAATGGCAAGACCAAGAAGCAAAATGCTGGCAAAATGCTAGGTAACTGAAAGTATTAAAAACCCCTCTGAATCAAAGCTTTTGGACAGCTGACCAAAATAAAAAAACTATAAAAAAAGACTTATAATCTACCAGCAGAAAGCTTTTGCCAAGCAAAACTGCTTGCTGATCTTTACAATATACAAATAAGACTTGAAAAATAATAATTATACCATAGTAAATTCTTGGTTTGAGGAATCTGTATTGGCAAAATGAATAGTTATTATTTCAGGGAGCAAGGTTGAATAAAAATGCAGACTAATAAGGATAAATTAAACAAAACAATGAAGGCAAACTCCATTTCTTACTTTTCTTTGCATGCCCAGTTAGAAATAATTGACTGTTTTGCCTCCTGGGGGATTAAAATAAGCAGGATTTTATAACCTCACTTGTTCACTGACTCTCTTTTCACCTAAAAATGTTTATTTCCATGCATAAAATTATGTGTCACAAACACAAAAGCTGGCTTCCCAAATCATTAACTTCTCTACTGTTCCCTATAAATGTATAGGTCTCAATACCAAGAAACTGCATTTTGCAGCCTTACTTTGCTTAGGGTCCAAAAACCCAGATGTTACCAACCAATCACCATGAATACATTCCTGGTCCCTCAGAAACAGCCCTCTCTTCCAAAGGCTTCCACACACACTAAAGGAGAAGCATGCCTTCCTTTTTCACTAACTTACTTTTTGGTTGCATTCTGCAATACATGTATTTCTGAGTCTATAAAATCCATTTTTTTTTATGACTGATATCATACAAGCAGAAAAGTTTTCCTTTCACTGAGGAAATTTTTTTCAAATGCAAGTATTATCTAGAAGAGAAAATATTTATTTGGGAAAAAAGCTACATAGATCATGCTAGATTACATACTGGAATGTCACAATGGTATGGCTGCACTTTGGAGAAAAAAAGAGAAGCATTTTATAATATTTTATAAAAAACAGATATATTTTATAAAAAAAGAGAAAGCATTTTACGACAGCTATATGCCGGCCAGTTCCCAGACCACTAGCTTAGCAAACTTTACACATTTGAATGCATACATTCATTTTTTGCTGTCTGTATTTTAGCAACAGATACTTTGAGCCTGTTACAGTTACCATACTGTTTCCTAAATGATTATAATACATAATTGTAACAACAAAAGGTCTTGCCTATTTTTATGTACAAACTAGGCTTTTCCATCATCTTCCTGAACATGTTGAAGTTATTTACCTTAGCAAATATGAAGAATTTGAGATCTACCTCTAACGTTTTTCCTAGATTGGACTATGCAGAGCCCTGATATGAGAAAAGGTTTGATTTACCCCCTTGGTAAATCAAACTTGCATTGATTTAGTTTCAAAACTGGTGATTCTTTAGTTTCTCCCAATATTCTGGTGTAAACAGAAGCAGAGCTTAGTCTTTCTGCATAGCACTGCTTTGCTCTCTCTTCACATTTGTCTTATGTGGGGACCCAGAAATCAGATGAAAGTGCAGCACTGTGCTTAGGGAAAGAAGCAGCCCAGAGAAATTAGTGGCAGGAGGGAGCAGCTACACCTAACTAGCCTAATTAGTAGTTCCATCCAGGCTAAATCCTTCATCTGATCCAGGTGACATTTCTTATGGTTAATTTTGCATGGAAATGCAGCCTCAGGATCAGGGTTGTGCAACTATTCCTGAACTGAGGTCAGACTTGATAATGGAAAAAAAAATAATCTGAAAAGTTTCTGATGTGACGTTTCTGAAATCAGAATTTGTATTTCATTTCAAAACAACAGTCTATAAAATAATGTCCTTTATTTTGGCTACAAAATGAGACAATTGTTTTTACAGCTCTGGCAGTGCCTTCTAATGGCAAGAGGCAATAGTGTCATCTTGTCCATGGCAAGGAATAATAATTAGTGTTTATATACACAGTCATTTGAAACAAATGCAGACATACAGATTCCCATATTAACTAGTGCTTCCAGAGACAGATGGCTCAATACCAGCTACCATGCAGCCATGTCCTAGGGCACAGATTTTATTTTGTTCTAATTGAATCTAAATGTATGTTAGCACTTAAATACTTTGGTAAAGAGGAATAAAAGGAAATTTGAGGTAAGGTAAAGACTATTTCTTAGCTAAAGTGTAAGAAAAGGATTTAATTGAAGTCTTCTGAGGCATGTTCAAGCATTTTGACTTTGGTGCATGCTTCACATAATTCCAGACAGCTTCTGCTTCTTCCATTCACTTAACTATAATATGGTTTTTCCTAACAAAGTAGTCCTCCTACTTTTTGCATTTTGGTATCTTTGTGTAGCTCCTTCTATTTCTGGCATAATAGCTGGCAGTTAATTCAGGGAAGAATCCTGTGGATGCTAACATTTAATAGAAGTCAATGTCTAGGTATACTTTCAGTATTTCATACATCTGAATTGAGCTAAACCTTTCATGGTGCATCTCAGTGAGGCATCAGATTGCTTTCAATTCTGTTGGCCCACCTGCATTCAGTTCTGTGCTCCCTGTTATTAAACAGAAAATAGAATCTTTTAATGAAAGAATAAACCTGCAAAATGAAGATTCCCTTTCTAGCAACAGCCAAATTCACTGTGAAAAAATTGCAAGGAAAATCAGAGATGCCATGTCTACACAGTCTCGATATTTATGACCAAAAGTACACAGATAACATTTAAGACCTACCATAGTCCATTATTAAATCAAGTACAATGGTGATTGTGTGGAGCTCAAAATCAGCCAAATAATTTTTTTTTCTACATTAAGCATTTTATTTTTCTACACTGAACTAATCAATTTCCAAACTTCTATTTGGAACTATTTTTTTTTTTTTTTAATCTTAAAGAAATTGCTTTCAAAAATGCAATCTAAATCCTGAACAATCCTCACAGCTCTAAAATATTACGGATTTAAACATTAGCTATGGTCCATATTAACATTCTTAGATCCCTGCTGCTACATCAGACTCCCTTGAACACATTATCAGAAATGTCAACCTACAATCCTACCATATCAACACCTTCAGCTTTTTCTAAAGTAGTCCAGACTTAAAAAGAAAATTCTTACTGCTATGACTAAATGGAGTTACCCAAATTTATCATCTCCCTCACTGCAGGACACAGAACATTAGATTATTTGAAAAGATCCAAATACCTAATTTTACGTTATCAGTCATAAGAAATATCACAGTTTTTGTCACCTTCCTCTGAAGAAAAAAAAATAAAATTATTAAATTCAACCATTCTCTGCATCTACACAGTATATTACAAATGCAGAGCATTCAAAGGATCCAAACCATTTGTTTATTTAAGAGTGTCCACAGTTTGGAATTTTATGCTGGAATAAATTTAATAGACCTAGATAATGTATTACCTTCTATGTAGCAGACAATTTTCTGAGTGTCTACAAAGTTAGAAAGAAGGCTCATTTAAACTTCCACCCCCTGTCTCAGAAAATATTATAAGTTTTTTGAGCATTCACCCCTAATCCCAGAAAAACAAAACTAGTCTGTTATATTAAGAAAGTACTGTGTTTTAAATTACCGTCTTCTCTCCAGGTAAATAAGTTTCCTTCAATTACTTTCAACAGCTCTGGTTTAAAGTTGCCAGACTTAGAACCAAATGTCATTTTGCATACAATTATCACCTCTTCAGTTAATGTCTTTACACTAATGGGCATCAGCCAACGGAATATAAAAAAGGCAAAACACCTTCAAGCTTATATTTTAAATAAAAACTGTGTTAAGATATGTAGTGTCTAAAAACTTTAGTACTTCAGGACAAAATTTATTTTTGCTTAGCAACATTACAATTCTTATCAGTATTTGGAAATTAATCTCTTGTTACTTTTCCAGTTTTGTTGCTGCAGTTGCTTTTCACTCTCATTCTTAAAAATCTAGTGCAATTATTCTTGAAATTATTATCCTTCCACCCATGTCCTTCAATTTGTTTTGTTTTAGGGTAACAGAGCAAATAATTTATTAAGGATAAAAATAATTTTGCAAAGATTTGTAGAAGCTGAAAGCCTAAGAATTTTGCTAAAGAGAGCGCAAGCAGGGAGTGAAAGATTAGACCCTATCTAATCCACTGCTTTTTTTCAAACCAATGAATTTAATACTGAATTAAAACCTTTGGAGAGTTTTGATTGTAGCAGCTTGCCATTCTGAGCATTCATTTGGCTTTATTCTAAGAATTACAATTTAGGAATCAAAGACAAGAAACTTCTTTCTTGTTCATGAAACAGGTATCATTATTAGAAGTCTACCATTTCCCCAAAGGCCAAATATATATATATATATATATTTATTTCATGCAATATTACTTTTTTTCCTGGTAATTTTCATAGTAAACCTTACTTCACTAAGGCCAGCATGAATTTAAAAATTTTAAAAGGGATTATATGCAAGCAAAACGATTATTTGGTAATGACAAAGCGCACTCTGTTGGATTGGAAATACAGTGTCTAGTTTTGATAGTCATATCTGAAGGGGGGCTATAGGGATTGCCGGGAGGGACACTTTATTAGGGACTGTAGTGACAGGACAAGGGGTAACGGGTTCAAACTTAAACAGGGTAAGTTTAGATTGGATATAAAGAAAAAGTTCTTTACTGTTAGGGTGGTGAGGCACTGGAATGGGCTGCCCAAGGAAGTTGTGAATGCTTCATTGCAGTGTTCAAGGCCAGGTTGGACAGAGCCTTGGGTGGCATGGTGTAATGGGAGGTGTCCCTACCCATGGCAGGGTGGTTGGAACTAGATGATCTTAAGGTCTTTTCCAACCATAACTATTCTTTGATTCTATGATTCTATGACAACATTATACATGAAACATGCTAGCAATTTGGAGAATACAAGGACAATAGGACTAGGTCTATGCTGCCATTTAATTATTTAGTCTATGAAATAGCCAAGAGAGATAAACTCTCCAAATGTGACAATATTTTGTTTATTTTAACTTTCCAGTGGCATGTTATCTTACACCTACACTGCTACGCATGTCTGTGCTGAGAATAATAGTCATCTCTTGGTCAAAATATGCCACAGTGACTCTTGTTCTTATTGCTGAGAGGTGGACCACTGTATAGCAGACTGGCCATGGTACTCCTTTACATCCCCCTTAGAGTTCCTGTGGACCCAAGGCATAATTTTATTAATTTATTTTTTCCCAAATTGGCTGCTCTAAAGTGAGAGTTGTTGCAGCCAAAACACTGCAACAAATGCAATATCTTTTTTGAAACTAGTTGGGCCTGTGGGACTGTCCCTGCAGAACGAACCCATCACATTAAATGGTGAAAACATCTCTCTCCACTGGGGGAAACAGAAGAGTTCTAAACCAGTTGAAACCCCTGTGATTTAAATGCCATGCAGTAGACTGTGATGTGCTAGATCCTCAGATTTGCTTGATGAGCCTACCAAAGAAATTAGCTGGCAATTAAAATAATAATTTTTCAGTAGAGGATTTTCTATACAGAAAGAAAGTGATTTGATAAAACCAAGTCACTGCCAGTGAAAAGCAGCTATATCATAGAATCACAGAATTGTTAGGGTTGGAAAGGACCTTAAGATCATCTAGTTCTAATCTCCCTTCCATGGGCAGGGACCCACTAAACCATGCCACCCAAGGCTCTGTCCAACCTGGCCTTGAACACCGCCATGGATGGAGCATTCACAACTTCCCTGGGCAATCCATTCCAGTGCCTCACCACCCTCACAGTAAAGAACTTCCTCCTTAAATCCAATCTAAACTTCCCCTGTTTAACTTTGAACCCGTTACTCCTTGTCCTCTCACTACAGTCCCTAATGAAGAGCCCCTCCCCAGCAACCCTATAGGCTCCCTTCAGATATCATAATTTATTTTACAGTGTGCTGAATGCTCTATATGCATTTTCCAAAGTTTGCAGCAGATTTTCAAAGAAAAATACAAGTATTTTTATTCAAAAACTTTGTAAGCTGGCACAATTTTTAACAGAATTAACTAACTGAAGAATCACTTCAAATGCGTACCAGCAGAGCAGCTGGCCTCTAATGGCATTTCTTTCTTGGAGTTTCATTATCTACAAAGGAATAGATTTAGGTAACAATCTCTGTAAGAAACTGGTAAAAGGTAGGACTTTGACGAATACTCATCTGCTCTCTCAGACACCTCTGTATTCACATACTCTACAGTATCTTGCTGATGCTGTAACCTGCAGAAGCATAGTGTGCAAGGAAAACGCTTTAACTTTTTAGTGCACTGCATACCACATACTGAGCTGAGTTTGCTTCCAAACAAAATTTTGGCTGCATTCCTCAGCAAGTACAGGTTGTTCTCTCATTGGCAGACTATCCCATTCTCTCACTTAAAACAATTTGATGGATATTTAATTTCATGGGTTTGCTTGTTCCTAGATGGGCACAGATTATATAAATCAGTTCCAGCCAGCAACTCCAACACTGAAAAAGACAGTTCTTGTTTTCCAAATATAGGTCATTGTGCTAAAATTATATTTTTCTCTACTTTGTCTTCTAGTGCAATTTGCAATTAAGAGGAGAATTTAAAATACCCTTTACAGGACAATTTCAGTGCTTGTTCTATAGTTTTTCTAACTCAAAATTTAATTAAGTGCTCAGTTTGACTTTAAATAATTTGTGAAAATCTAGCAATGGACTTCACTGAATACAAGATAAAGCACATTGACAGAGAAAAAAATACCTGTTCATAAGCAATGCATTATTCTTACAGATTGTGTAGATATTACTGGTTTCAATAATGCCTTTTTTATAGATATGATTTGGTCTGAACTTCCCTGTCTTGAAACAATCAGACTGACCACAATTATAGGGAATTTGAATAGCAGTATAAGTACTAAATTATTAAAAGTGCTATAGCACCAACCTTGGATTGTTGTATGTATGTGACAACAGAACTCAGAATGATATTTCCAAGGAGCTCAAGTTTATTTCATTGGCAAAATAAATTTTTGGTCTTACTGGAACATAGATCATAGAATCATAGAGCATCTCAGGTTGGAAGGGACCCATAAGGATCATCAAGACCAACTCGACATGAAACCTTGCGTTTTCCATATAATATACATTACATGAAATTCACTCATAAAGGTATAATAAAACTCGAAAGTGAGGAGTACATGTAGAACAAGGAGAACATTAAGATTAATGGCATTTTCTGTCAGCCGATATTTTAACCTAAAAGGACCATCTGGTCAATCTTTTACTTATGTAAATTAAAAAAAAAGAGAACAGCTACCACTTTTACAAACATAGGAATGACAGAACTGTGGATAGAGGGAGTGGTGGGTATATGGAATAGTATCTCCCACCTGGTATATCATCTGTCTACTGGTAGGTGTGTTGAAATAAATAAATGATCAAGAGTAACGTAAATAATAAAAAAGAGGAGGTTTTGAAATAAAATAAGACACACAAGTGATATGAAAGGAGCAAGATTATTAAAATGCAAAATCTTATTTATTATACATTAAATAGATCAAAGCTTCTTGGTGATAACAAGGCACTGATCAGGGGTTGCCACCTGTTTAGTCTCACCCTCAATGGGAATCTGCTAGGTAAGGCTGCATAAAGTTTATCAGTACATATTACACTTCTGAACAGTTTACATGGAAAAAAAAAAAATGCTCTTATTTTGCTGAAGATCTTTACTCATTATTCATCAGCAAATATGTTAGTTTCATAGTAAATACAAAAATGAAATTCTGCACAATTCAGGATAGCTTCTGAAACAAACAAAATTGCTGCAAAATGCTCTTACTTGGGACACATCACATACTTCTTTGAGATAGTGTTAAAAAGACCTGTACAGTACAAAATTAGACTCTATTTGAGCTGTGGTTTTGGACCGCTCAGCTGAAGTCAGAGAGAAAATATTTTGACAAGTAAATTATGCAGGAAAACTAAAATTCTAGAGAACAGGGCAGGAGGCAGTTTTCTAGATTTTTTGGGTTGGTTGTCTCTTTTGTCTAACTTCATCACAAAGAAGAGCAAAGCTTTGACTTAAAGCAAATTGTGTGTGCAAATGTATAACAATTATTGGGAGGATCTAATAAAGAAAGAATTCAGGAAAGTTGAAAATCTGCAAGATGCAACAAGGCAAGGCAAGACAAGGGAAGGCAGTGATGATCTTTGTCAATGTCCTTGCTGCAGAACTGGAAAAACAGATGAGCAGAATTTCAGTCTGAAGATATCAGAGCAACATTGGGCTCTCAGGACTTTGGCTGTTTGTAGGAGATCAACTTACGCTTAAAGGAAGCAAAAAGGGAGAGTGAGTAAGTGTCACAAAGGTCTGTTTAAAGTCAGTAGAAGTTTAATTTGGGTTTATAAAATTGGGAGAAAAAATTGCCATGTACTTTAAAAACTACATGTACTGAAGAATTGTTCAGGAGGTCCCCAGGTAATATAAATACATGCCATTGACCAAAACCAGTGTTGGGACTGACACAAGCCTCCCTTTGCCTGACTCGATCCAAACAAGTTCCCCAGAGAACTTGTGGATACCCCACCCTTGGCAAGTGGTCAAGGCAAGGCTGGATAATGCTTTGAGCAGCCTGGTCTAGAGGAAGGTGTCCCTGCCCATGGCAGTGGAGTTGGAACTAGATGATCTTAAGGTCCTCTCCATCAGAAACCATTCTACGGTTCTGTGATTCTATGAAGAGGACTGTTGTGAGATTACATGATGTGGGCATACCCATGCAAAGAGTTTGATAAAGGTCTCACACTGACAGACAATTTTCCACTCCTTATTTCTAGAATAGTGCATAAATGCCCCAGAGCAAAGCAGCATGGAGGATTTTGCTCTTGGTTTTCTCAAGAGAAAACTGTACACATAGATTTGAGTTTTGCTAGCAGCAAATGTTTGTTCCACAGTTCTTTGGGCACTAATGTGAGAAAATGTGATACATGAGAGTAAATGATGAGAGACAGATTCTGATCCCTCTTACGCTGGTAAAAATAAGAAGTAATTTGCTGAATATCATATCTCTGAATCCAAGCAAGCTGCTTTTGGTACAGAACTTAAGTTTGCAGAATTCTGAGAGTAAGTCAGGTGGGAGCCTAAACTGCCCTCGCTATAACTTGGATTCCTCTGTAGGTTCTTCTGTTCAAGATAATTAGAGAGTGATGAAATAGTTATTCCTCCCTCAAACTGGAAACAATAGAAGAAATAACAGAATATGAAAACAAGAACTTATATGGAATGTCCGTATTAGTAAAGTTTTCACTTCTTTTTGTGCTATAGAACAATTAAAATAGTGCAGAAGAAAACACTGGTCAAATATGAAGATATAGAGCACTACCTGCAACTGAACAGGCTGCTAAGTGCTTTAAATTGTTTGGTAATGTTACAGTAGTACTAAAAGAATAATCACTTCCATTAACAGGCAGTATTTAGAACAAAAAATAAGGTAAGTGCACTTATTGCCAGGAAGATAATCCGTTGGTGCATTTTGTTTATACTTCTAGTAATGGTTTATGCCAAAATAGCTCAGTTCAGAAGTCCAAAGTTCAAACCATTATTTGGAAATAGTGGTGAGTAACAAACCTTTGGGAATAATTTTTTCAACCTCTAATTTTCAGGTGATTCTTAAAGTGAAGTACAGCTATAAAATATGCTTTTCAACAACTGGGTCTTAGTGGCTAAAATGCTCTCAGTGGCAGAAATCTTGAAGGAAATTCCTTCTCAGCACTGAAGTAAAATTTCAGGATGCCTTTATTCCAAATTACTTGCACTAAAAGTTTATAGGTGGAGAAATAAAAATGTGGTTTGGGTTTAGTAGTTCTAACTCTTGCTTTTTTCTTTTTATTCCTGTAATCACTGATATTTCCAGCTACAAAATACATGGGCTGTTAGTCTCAGGAAAACAGCCACAAACCACTTATTTGCCCTCTACTTTGGAGCTGGGTATGATTCTGAAGAAAATTAATACATGAAACAGAAAGTTAAGGATATTTGTTTGCTTACTTCTGCTTCCATAGTTCACTCTTTAAAAGGGAAATCTGCAAGTAGTATAGCATATCTGCAATCTATACCCACAGAGGTGCGTCTCCTGTATTTCTAGACCAAATGCATAACAGCTTCAGTAGCTTCATCAAGGACACTCATAAGTAGAAAATATACATACATATATTTTTGGAAACACAGCATTTATCTATTTTGGATAAACAAGAAACTGGCAATTTCCTCTCATTTGCCACAACACTGCTCAAGTGTCTGTCCCTGAATGTATGCAATCTGGAATGGAAAATAGTAATCTATCACTGATCCTTCCCAGAAATGGCCCCTCTGCCCATCATTATTACCAAAAAAACAAGACTATAAACCCTTTCAACTTTAGGTAAATCTTTCTAATGATGTTATAGTTCAAAGTTTGTAGTATAGTTGTAAAGAGTTAATAATCTAAAAAGATCCACAAAGTTGATTTTTTAAAAGGTAGGTTAATTATTTGGTGATTGTAAGATTCAGCATTGTAAGAAACTAGTATTGAATTTAGTCAGATTTACAAAGAAGCTTGCTTACACAGAATGCTAGGCACAAAATCTTTTAGGTAAATGAAGAGCAAAATCTGGATTCAGTGAAAATTACTCAGTTTTTATGATGCTTCATTTCACCACTGAATTTATCTGTGAAGATCAAATGGCAAAATTCTGCAAAATATTACAGTTCAGTATGTAAGTATCTTCACTGCAGTAGGGGATGGAAGTTTAAAAGAGAGAACATGAACTTCTGTAGCATGCTGAATCTCCCAGAAAGCATCTGACAAGCAGAAAATAAGGAAAAAAGTGAGTGAATCAGCACAGGAGAGATATTAACTTGAACTAACAAAAAGGTGCTTCTGTAAAAGAGGGAAAAATAAGTGGTTGAACAAATGAATAGATATGTAGATGTTTCAGAACCTCAGGTTACATCAATCCGTTCCTGTGTTAAAGCCTTCTAAGTGCTGAGCACCAAATGTAAACCCACCATGGACAGATTTTAGTTAAGCTGAGAGCAATTTCCCTCAGAGGAGTGTGTGTGTATATATATATATATAAAGCATTTTTAAGTGTTTTACAGTTTTGTGGGTCTCACTAGCTGAAGAATTAATACAAGGGAAGGTACGAAGAAGGCAATCACTGTATGAAAATATGACCTATACAAGAATATCTTTCATGGAATGGATTATATGCCCAGCTTTTATGATGCATTAAAGTGTGTTTACTTGTTAAAGACCCTTATCTGCAAAAATCTGCAAAATTAAGTATTTCAAAAAGATAAAGAGAAAAGAAGGAACCTTCCTGTGCCAAATTAAAACCCAGAGACATAATGCTAGAGAACATTCAGTTACTGCTGATCTGTGCTTGTTACTGAACAAGCCAGGGTACGTCAAATTAAAACAGTAGTACTTCTACTGACCTCACCCTGTTATCATATAATTTCCTTAATGTTTTCCCTCTTGCTTTTCTTTTCTTAACCCCTGTCTGTCTGCACACAAAATATTTGTTTATAGAGGACAACTATTGCTTCTCCTTTATTTATTGAGTGGTTTCATAGAAGACCTATGCAAACAGGATGCCTCAGGGTGTATTTAGGAAATCACCTTTTCTGATAAAGGAATTGGAGTACACTCATAATCTACCTTGGTTTACCTTAGCGGGAGCACACTTTTCTTCTCAATTCTTAACTCTGGTAGACAAGATGATATTTGAATATTGTTTCACTAGGGATGATGTATACACTTAGACTGCAAATTCTGAGGGGAGAAAATAGCAAGAATATATAAATAGCATCATTTAAACATCAAACCTAGTAGTGAGCAGATGCACACTCCACTTAATGGGGGACTGACCATGTTTCACTGTGCATGCGCCTTTTACAGATTCTCAGCAGAATCTGTTACTTGGTACAGATTCTTGAATAGAAGTGACAGACTTCATATAAAACTGTACTGTTGAGCAGCAGGCTGGCAATGCATAAATGTCGCTCAGGAGGTTAGATATACACAGCTGTGGAGATTTTGAAATTCAGCCTCTGTCCTGAAAAACAAACACCTCGCAAAACCTGGGAAATTCTAGAACAGTGACATTCAAATGAATATAATAATTTTACCTGAAATATATGGGTTTGGGCCTTTTCTATGTATGAATGACAAGTAAAGAAAAATCTTTTTTTTGGAAACAAAAGCACAAGAAAACATTTGCTGTTGCCCTGAATACTAATGATGGAAGACTGTTGCTATGGTGATGCTAATTTTAACACTTTTGCCTGTGGACTTCATATGAACTGCCCGTTTTAACTTTTGCAAATGTCATTTACAAAATGAAAACCCATTAATGACTGGCGAGGGCACAATGTTCCACTTTAATTGGAATAATAAGGAATGCTGATGCACAAAGTACAGGTTTGTGAATTGCTACAAAGCCCACATTGTCAAAATTAATTACCACTGATGAGGATTTTGTTCCTTTTTTTTTTTTTTTTTTTAATCTCCAAAGGAAGCCATAGAATAATACACCCATAGCTTGACTTGAAGTTGAAAGCAGCCTCTCCTTTTAATACCAAGGTGAAATAAAGAAGTGTCCAAGGCTGACAACATAAGAAAAGCTACAGCAGAGCTTAGAACTGTGACTGAGCCATGCTAATTGAGCATTGATTCCAGTAGAGGGGAAATGCAAGTGCTAACACTGCTGGGGAGAAATGAAATATTTCTCAGAGGAACAGCTGCTCAGAAAACAAGGATTTGAAAAATAGAGTTTGTGGGTTTGAAGAATTTAAAAATACAAGTTGAGAGAAGAAATCGAGTGGGTGATGGTTTGGGTTGGTGGGGTATTGCTGTGACTTGTTAATTTCCAAGTAGATGATGTTTAAAAAACTCAACATAGATAGTAGTGGCAATATCTTTTGTAATGCACCAGGCCCTTGGAAATCATAAGCATACATTTCTCACAAGAAGTGGAAAAATTTGCAACTACCATTTCTAATTCTGGGGAAATGTCTGAGCATATAAATTAGGTGCTATGTCACTAAAGGCATTTCAGTAGTACTGACTGCGATGAGGAAAGCATACTGCAATGAAAAGCATCACAAGCAGCTGCTGCAAGTACATTATTCAGACTAATTGTTATTATTAAATATCTCAATTGTAGTACTGCTTACAGAACCTAATTTAGAATTGAGATCCATTGTGTTGCATGCTGTATTAACAGAAAGGAAACTTGCCTTCCCTTGTGAAGAACTGAGCTGGTAAAGAACTTAATTTGTCTTTATGCTATGTCACTATTTCAGTATGAGATCACTGGCAATGCAACTGGCTTGAGGAGAATAGCTGCTAAAACATTCTTCTAAATTCTCCTTCATGATAGACTATGGCTTAATGAGTGGTCAAACTTTCTTCCAGCACCATTAGTAAGAAATCCACTCTCAATCTTGGTATGCTTTAGTGCTGGTTT
Organism: Psilopsiagon aurifrons; assembly: GCA_025447955.1. NCBI lineage: Eukaryota > Metazoa > Chordata > Aves > Psittaciformes > Psittacidae > Psilopsiagon > Psilopsiagon aurifrons. The sequence continues at coordinate 2,942 of JAOEHY010030761.1, read as the reverse complement.
GTTGTGGCCTGACCAATTTTGCACTTGGCTTGTTAGCTATTGTGCATGCTACAGTACTTGCATATGGCTCTGTGTTCAAGATGGTTGGAATTTCATTGCACCATACAAAATAAAAATACAGCAAAAAAAATAGATTTGACTAAAAGTGGTTGTGTCTACTGAGTCTGATTTTAAGCATAAGGTTTTTTGCTAGCGATGCATTTGCTCAGAACTTGTTTTCTTCTTGCTTTTTGGTATACGTAGGAGTAACTGGATGACCAAGGAATAGCATTCTCATCAAAGACTTTCTTCTGTGAGCACCTACTAATCTCATCAAAGGGGTGTTCAGAACAGGTCTTTATATTGAAAAGGTAGAGAATACAAGCGTGCTTATGTGCTACTGCTGAATACACAGTGTGGTGGGCAGCCATGAAGCAGTCTGTTGCTCTGGAGTGTCAGCAGTTTCATAACTAATTCATGTTTCTTCAGTACCCTACCTAATGGTATATTATCTCAGAACAAGAATGGATAAAAGAGACTTTCTTCCACCCAGCAGGAAAAATCTTTAGCAACTAGTTCAAATTCAGAGGGAGCTAGAAGCAAACAGTATTTAACAAATATGGAGCTAATGTGTATTAACAAACTGATATTGTAATATAAGTTAGTTTCCTTCCTAATGTTGCGAGGATACAAAGGCTATAATGTATGGAATATGTAGGATTTACCTGAAATAGAGAAAATAATTTGAGACACCTGCCTTCCTGAAAACTGTTACTAAACATTATTACCAAGACAATTAGCTTTTTATGGTCCAGGCTGCCCAGACAAAAAAGTGGTATTTCTGGCAATGTCAGCCCCTTCCAACACTGATGGACTGTCATGGTTTAGACCCAGACAGTAACTCAGCAGCATGCAGACTCTGGCTCACACACCTCCTCCCCACCTCTCACAGCAGTGCACCAGCTACTAGGAAGGGGAAATAAAAATAACTCTTACAGCTGAAACCAGGACAGTGACAAAGAATTTGAGCGAGATTAAGTTAACGGAGCCTGCTGGAGGGGACTTCTGAGGGATGGAGATCAGTCACTTCAGTTGTCTTCAAGACAGGTCAGACACCTAGTTAAGAAAGATGTGTTTTTGCTGTTCCTTCTGTTAATCCACATGAACAGACTGAATGTGAAAAGTATCTGCCTGTTGTGCAGAGGTACAGTAAAACTCATATAATGGTAACCAACCAAGCAATAAAGTCGCTCTAAATTGTACTCAGAAATTAGGTGATGGAGAGAAAAACAGTGCCTCAAAAAAGTTCTAAGTTCTTCTCATATATTTCATCATTCATGCAACAAAATACTCTGGGCTGTTACAATTAACTTCATGAGTACTGGTAATACAGTGAACACAGCATTTTTTAATGAGCAAGAAATAGCTGATGCTGAATTAGATTACTGATAATCAGAGTGACTGGGTACTCAGTAAAAATCTCTCAGAAGAAGATAATTTTAAGCTGAAATCAGAAAAAAAATTGTTTGGCACAGGAAAAGGAGATAAAATATTGTAAGGATAAGCAACACTAAACGTGTAAGTAGGCATAAAGTGCATGTAGGAGACTGGAAGGATAGCTAATCGAGGCAGAAAAATGTTGTGTTAAATCCTGGAATTGTCAACAGAGAAACACTGAGATTTGAAAGAAAACTTTTGGTTTAGTCTTTTTGAGCTTAGACCTTAATAAACATGTAATGGGGAGTGCTATAAAGAAGGAAAGAAATCTGTAATTAGCAAGTTTAAAAGTCATCAGTGCAACTAAATGGAACAAAACTCTGAAAGAAAAGGTGCTGGGATTAATATTAGGTTATGCCCACGGACTGGAGACAAAAGGCAGTGTAAGTAGGTGTCGTGGTTTAAGCCCAGTCAGCAACTCAGCCACGCAGCCACGCAGCTGCTTGCTCACTCTTCCTCCCAGCTTCCCCTCCTCCCTGTCAGAGCATGAGACTTAGAAAGTCCTTGGTCAGAGTAAACATTACTGAGCAGCAACTAAAAACATCGGTGTTATCAGCTCTGTTTCCAGGCTGAAAGTCAAAAACACAGCACTGCACCAGCTACTAAGAAGGAGAAAAATGACTGCTACTGCTGAGCCCAGGACAGTAGGATAAACAAGGTGATGGGTCAGAAGCAGAGTGTTGCCAGCAAGAGGTCTGGCTCTGCAAAGGGTTAATTAGAAGGCAAAAGGAAGATGCAGAAAAAGTGAGTGCTAAATTATTACAAGGAAAAGCCTGACAACAAGCCAAGAGAAGAAAAGAAAGGACAGCAGGAAGATGGTTTGTTGGAAGTGGTGGAATGACCAAGAAGAATGTGAACACTGAAGATTCTTGGAGCTGGACAACAGGAAATTGTTACTGACCTTATTAAAAGCTCTTTTAGTGAGAAAATTGTCCAGAAGCTAGAAAAGACTGGGCAGGAAAAAACATACACTGGAACTCGACACAAATTCCAGGAAAAAGAGGGCAATGTTCTGGATATTGAACAGTGTCAGAGAAAAGGGCAGTTCTGAAGAAAAAGACTCTCATGTAAGGAAAGAAGCAGTAGATAACCTTCAAAAAAACCAGATTACTAACATCTTGAGTCATTTTGATATGATCCTGATGTCTAAGAGACTGAAGAAGCTAAGCAAATGTTCTCTAACATCCAGCTATTTGATGTTCTAAGTGTCATTCTTCCCATTTCTTGCTTTGAAATACGTTAAGTGTAACTGATCAAGAAACTTGCATGATCTCAAAGGAAACGTGTTTCAAATGTGAATTTTCATCTTCAAACAAATGCTTCTAACCCTTATTTTCCTCACTGTGCTTTGCTTTGCAAAGACTTTGCTTTGACTTCTTAATGCTGCACATTAGTACAGCAGCAGTTTGATGAATATGCTTTCCTCTGTTATGGACAGACCATATGGTCTGTCATTGGTGAATTGC